>PVHT020000037.1:10031048-10066722 GCA_004024745.2 Catagonus wagneri | reverse complement strand
ACATGGCCGTGGTCAGGCTGGCCTGTGGGGACACTCGCTTCAACAATATCTATGGCATTGCAGTGGCCATGTTTATAGTGGTGTTGGACCTGCTCTTTGTTATCCTGTCGTATATCTTCATCCTTCGAGCGGTTCTGCAGCTTACCTCTCAGGAGGCTCGGTACAAGGCCTTTGGGACATGTGTGTCCCACATAGGTGCTATCTTGTCCACCTACACACCTGTGGTCATCTCCTCAGTCATGCACCGTGTGGCTCGCCGGGCTGCCCCTCATGTCCACATACTCCTTGCCGTCTTCTATCTTCTTTTCCCACCCATGGTCAACCCCATCATCTATGGTGTCAAGACCAAGCAGATTCGTGATCATGTGCTCAGTCTATTCCGGAGAAAAGATGTGTAGATACACGCTTTTTTGCCTTAACCACCGGTCCAGAAACCATCAGTCCAGCGGATGCTGAATTGATGTGGAAAGGAAAAAAATCACAACAGGAAAATTGCAGAGCCTGGCAATTCTTCAGTATGACAAGGTCCCATTTCTCACAGATCCACCAGCAAATCAAACCAGGTGTGTCCCTACCGTCTGATAGCAGAGGACTGACCTTCCTATTCTTATACTCATCACATGATTAAGGAAACCAAATATCCTACCAAAGTATTATTGTAGGTGAAAGACAGTAGAAATACTGGCTAAGATTGACACAACAAGCTGAGATTCTGGTGAATTCGTCACCAGATTGGGGAATTGAACTAGTAGTTGAAGTTTTATAACCCAAAGGTCAACACCACATTTAGCACTGAAATTGCCTCCAAATCCTTTCTGGTAAGTGACCTCCAGCCTCTACCGCTCTTTTTTAGCCTACTACCAAACTCAGTGCTTTTGGTTCTGGAGTTGACCAGCTCCACTTCTAATGTGACTCATATCTTCCATGAAGTCATTTCCTTTCTGACTCATACTAACATCCAATGCCTTTACAGAAGACTTAGCAAAGGAGTCTTCTGACATCCATTTATATAAAGTCTTATCACCTTGTAACCAACTTTTCACACGGGTATGCCTTTTGTCTCCCCCAAAACTTAACACTTATTGAATAAATGAATAGAAGAGCAGAATACCTTTGGGCTATGGAATGTGGAAAGAGGAATCAACACCCTTCCACCTGGAACAGTAATCAACACCCTTATCATCAGAAGGTGGAGACTTCTGAAGCTAAAGAAGAAAACAGCTACAATATGTAATTGTGGTAGAAGGAATTAGTGTACAGCTGTTTATCCCCCTGTCCCTCTACCATGGGAGGGGGGATTTTCCTCACTCCAGGAATGTTAAATCTTGCCATGTGACTTGCTTTGACCAGTGGAACTGGAGTGGTCTTAAAGTGTGCCACAGTGATCAGTAATGTTAAAATGTATGTGTGTTGCTTGGCTCAGTTGCTCCCACTTTTCTCCTCTGCTTATAAGATTAGGCACATCCCAAGTCGGTTTTCCCTTCAGCCTAGACCAGTGATGAAGATACACGGAGTACGGTAAATCTAACTCACAGCCTCGAGTACGGTTGAATCCCAGGGTTCCTGTGACGTGAGCAAGGACAATTTTGTTGTTTTTGCAGTGAACCAATGAGATTTGGGAGTTGTTTCATGTCATAACCCAGTGAAAGCTGATTGCTGGAGTTGTGAGCTCTTTCTTGCACTTCCACTAATGACCATTCAAGACTGAGTAAAGAAAAGAAAATGCACTGTTTCTTCTAGTATATCCGAAAAATGATTCTAGATTTCACCTATCTTTCTGCTTTGGTCTCCTTATGCAAACGCATAATTGAACTCTTGTCAGTTAAAGAATCTTTGCTACACACTTTTCAAGAAGACCTGCTCTTAACAACCACATTTTTCTGTTTTCTACTTTGTGACCCTTTTCTTTCCTCAGTAATAACCAAAAGTTCCTTCACTTCTAGGAAAAGAACAAAGAAACCTGATAGTCTCTGAAAAAGCATCTCCAGTCCTGTACTGCGTCAGGACTTTGCCTCACAGACAAATGTAACAATTTGTTAAAAAATACCCACTCTCTCAGAATACAGTTTCTCACACATTGCCCATGAGGACGGCTATCTACACCACTTTGGTCACTAGGATATTAGCAGATGTGGTATGAGGAGGAGCTTGAAATTTGCTTATGCAGAGGTGCTTGCTGTCTTCTGATTCTGCTGCACTATAAGAATGCACCCTGGTTAGCCCACTGGTCCAGGGAGGATGAATGAAAAGTGGAGCAAAGCTGCCTGATTAACTTGCATCTTAAAGCAGAGCCTCACAGCCAAGTCCAGCTTGGTTCAGTTCCTCAGCTGACCCTCAAGACGCATAAGCAATCCAACTGAGCTCAGCGGTCATCTCAGCCAATCTCTAGACAACACAAACATTTTTTATTGTTGCTTGTCACTGAGGTTTTGTGGTTGTTACACAGTACATTCTGGAAAATAATTGTTTCTGTCCTTGTTATTCAATAAGTTGAATATAAGTAATATAATGGATTAAATAAGTATTTCCAGGCTGTAAGAACTGGTTTGTTTCTGTATTTGGTATAGGAATAACCTTGCCTTTCAGGTGACACTCATTATCCTCCCATGGAGAGTGGTGTTGGTTCCACACAGAGTTCATACACTATTACAATTCTGTTATCATGTGATAAACAACAGTATGAACTGTTGGCTTTATTCACAAACGGTAGTTACTTCCTATCTTACACTAACACGGGGTACTTAGAAGGAGCATAACATTCATGAGGACAATACTTGCAAGCTATATTTAGACTTAAGTTTTACCATTACGTAAATATAAGAGAATGCAGAAAACGTATTTGCCCTAATTCAAACCTAATTACAACACCTTCAGTCAATCAAGTACTCTAGTCTTGGAGCCTGAGTAACTGTCATAAGTTGTCCAAACAATATCCCCCACCTGAATCTCTGACCCAGACATCCATTGTGTCCAGACAGCCCCAGCCCACTGGGAAATGACCAAATGACAGACTTAGAACACCAATTAACAAAACAAGGAAGGCAAGAGTTGTCTATATTTTAGCAAACACATTAGAAGTAACCATTTACTTGAGTATCAGTTCCTGAGGTATTTGCTTGGGACGTTTCTGCACATGCTTGTTGCTTCCCTCTACTGTATCCCTCATCTCGGATATCCTCACTCTCACAGGTAAATGTGCTTTTTTATCGCAGATACTGTGATTTCTCATCTCTGAAAGTTCAATTTGGTTATTTTTTTTCTATCTTCTGATGCCTCTAACAAATACGCTCAATTTTTCCTCTGGCATCTTGAACATAAAAAATACATTGATAATGGTTAAATATCTTTATATGCTCCCTGCTAACCATCATCTTTACCTATTTTGGTTGGTTTTAATTGATTTCCATTACATACATTTTCTCGGTAATTTCTGATTGAATGCTAGATGTGTTCAATTTTATTTGGGGTACTCATTACTTCTATATTCTTACAAATATTCTTGAGCTTTGTTCTGGGACACTAAGTTGTTGGAAAGAGTTTGAGCCTTTCATTGTGGAGTTGGGTAAAGAGGTAAAGAAATCATGAAGTGATAGACTATGTATATAAAGTAGAAGCAGAAATCTGAATTTGAACTACTGAAGATGTCAAAGATATACATATATAGATTTCAAAGTCCCCAGTTGTCTAAAAAGATTGGTATGCAAAATAGGGGCACTAAATGGACTACTCAGACGAGGGAAAAATCTAAAAGTTTCCATTTCTTGCTATTTTTCCTAAGCCTCTATCTACATTATGTATGTTTTAAAATATAAAACATTAATATATTGGTATGTGATAAAGTACATATTGTATGTATATAAACTATTACATATAAATATAATAATATGTGTGTATATATATACATATACACTTGTAGATATATGTACATATCTTTAACAGTTTAACATCTTGTTAAAAAAGGACTACAAAATCACAGAATGTGGGGAAGGAAATTAACAGTTTAACATCTTAATTACCTCATGTTTTAAAAGCCCTGATTCATATACTATTTGATCATTTCATCCATCTGAACTTAAAGAAATTCACTCATTCATCCATCCTTATATCCAAACTTTTATTGAGGCCTTAATGTTACAGGTGGTATTCTTATACTCTGAAATTACAGGATCAAAGCTACAGGGCAACGTGCCAGGAGACAAATGTTGAGAGACCAGCACCAAAGAGACTTGAATGCTGGAGCTAGGACATTTTGTCCATGGTCTCTATCGATACCCAAATCCTAGAGCCTACTCTGCCCTAATCCTCTGACTTGGTTAATGCTTGGTTTTCTGAGGACTGCTTCCAAGTTTTGCCCAAGAGTTACTCTCGAGTCTAGGTACAGTCTGTTTGAGGACTGACATCCTGTTCCTCCAATCTTCTGACTCTGGCTGGGGTCTGCACTAGTCTGTACACCCAGCCTCCCCCATTACCAGCAATATCTCCCACAATAAAGCGGTAAGAATGGAAGGAAGACTTCTAGATGCCGTATCATGAGCAGGAGCAGCAGTTTCCACTCTCATTCAATGACAGAGAAAAATTCTCAGAAGCTGAATCTGCTGAAAGAGCCTTCCTTACTGGAATTCTGCTCCTCTAGCTGGTCCTCATAGGCATGTAAAATTTCTATCCCTGTCTTCCCTTGTGAGACCCGCTTTTTAAATTGAGGACTTCAAAAAGGAGCTTAGGGGTGATCTGCTAAAATCTCATCTTACAGATGCCACTAAAGTCCCAAAATTAGTAGGTAAATCTCTCACTCAAGATTGTATGGTTGAGTACTAATGAATTACTCTTGTTTTTAATGCAGTCATAAAATGTCACAGCTTCATTTTTATAGATCAGTGTTCATTTTCTCATAAAAAGCTGTTAATTCAGAAACTCCGAAGTTCAGGGAGGATTGGGAAAATTCATCCTGGGTGAGCCTGCCAGTCACAATCTCTTTTATGTAAGACTATATACTGTTTACTCAGAAAGGGCCCTGAAGGGTAAGGAGGCAGTCAACAGAGGGTGTGTCTGAAGCTAAGAAAGAGCTAGCTGTCTGTATAGTAATTTCCTGGTCTAGATCTATCAGCCTTAAAACAAACTAATGCTTATAAAGGCTGGTCATTTAATCTTTCTCAGACATCTTTCCTAGAGTTAATACAGAAATATCATTTTTCTCATTGACTCATGATTCAAAGTAGATTATACAGAGCTGAACTGTCTGGAAATAGATGAGAGTAAGTAAATGAGCCTGACCTACTTGGAGGTAATAGCCCTAAACTGCAGAAGCCATCAGGAGCTCTGGTGAAACAAAACAACTCTGTGGAACAATTTTCCTCTTTCTTCGTTACTGGTTCAGCTCAACAGAGGATGGCCCAACACAGGGAATGTTAGCATGGTGATAGCATAACAGTGAGAACAGATCTTGGTAGACACAGTGGAAGAACCAGGTTTCAAACCCAGGTCAGTGAGGTTTGAAATTAAAGTACCCGCAAAGTCTCACTTGCAAAATGAGAAGAATAATATCTACCTCACAGGGCTGGAGGATTTAATGAGTTGACTTCTATAATGTGGCCAGGTTAGTATCTGCTAAAAAGTAGGTGTTCAATAAATGACAGGATCATGAGACTAAACCCTGTGTTTCCTAATGGTACACCACTGTTTCCCTCTAGCTATGTTCTTGTAATCTCAAGTATAAGGAATAGTTCAATGCCACAGACCCTCTTCCCAGAGCTTTGCACTGCAATAACTCATGTCCCAATATGCTTGACTTTGAACTTCTATTTTATCTTAGCTTGAAACTTTTATTCTGTTTTCAGAGTAAAACATTTGTCTTTTAGTAAGCTATTCTAACCCTGTAAATAGAGGAAATTCTTCTTGCCAAAAGGATTGGGCCAAAAGACAGGATGAAAGGTTAAAAAGGTAAAAGTGAGATCCTGTCTTTACTAAAAAAGACATAATTTTCTTTTCTGTAGATTTTCCCTCCTGCCTTTGACTGGATGAAGCTGGATGGGAAAACGTGATGTATCACTTACAGTTTGATCAGAGAGGCAGAACCACTATGAGTGTTACGGAATGAAGGATTTATTAGAGAGATTAGACCTCAAGCAATTGAGGGAGCTGGTGAAGAATTATATGGAAGACTCTGATCTTTGTGTGTGTGAGCGGCCTGAAGTGGCCCTATAGTTCAATCGCATCCACATGCAGGAAGAAAACTGGGTATGGATCAAAAGAGTGGAGAACAGCAACCTCCAAGGATGAGCTGGAAACTACAAAGGGAGCCTAGAACCCGTATCTTTCCCTTACTGCCTCCAGCTTCTACAACGCAGGTGACCAACAGAATGAGCAGCCCTTGACCATGAAGCTGAACACACACCTGACACAGGGCGTGGAGAAATGGAAAGAGGAGATGTGGCAGGAGATGAAGGAACTGTGGGCTCAGCCAACAAGGGGAGTCCACAGACCAGGGACCAAAAGCACAAGCCGAAGCAGCACCTGGCACTCTGGACCAGCTTTTAGAAATCAACAGCTCCTGTTCCACTTCTGTCTCCTGCTCTCACAGAAGTGTGTCTTCCAGCCAGCCCTCTCCAGAAACCACACAGGGAAAAGAATGCTGGGAATCACAGGTCCAGCCTGGCTAAGGTGACGCAGTAGAATACCCTCATAGTATTACATGTATCTGAGGAATCTTGGAGAAACCAAATCGAGAATAACATTAGCTCCTGAGTGAGTATCTACTGGTTGGTCTGTCAGTCTAGCTAACCTCTAGCCCTTAGTGAGATGCTTGTAACCTTTGATTATATCTCACCTCAATTACTTTCATACCCATCCAACTTTCTTTAACAGGTCAGGATTGAACCAGAAAATATTCCTAGAAAAGGAGGAGTCCCAGCCACGATTCTCACCCAGCTCACAGCTGTGAACAACACAACACATTTTATATTTGGATGGTGTTTGTTTACTTCCATCGCAACAAGGAAAGCTGACTCTCTTGGTTCAAACGGAACAGTCAACCATCTTATTCCCTCAATAGGGATCTGCATTCACAAGCAACATTTCCAGAAATACAGATCCCTCAGATCTTAGACTTTTGTTTTTATATATTCAGCAGAGTCATTGCTCAAACTCAACTCTAGAGTTCTCAGTTCTAGAATGCAGTCACAGAAGGATTCCAGAGCAGCCACGGCCTCCTATGGTGCCCCTTTAGCCGGACACAAAATTCTTGGCCTTTAAATTCAAAAGCTTTGATCCAGAAGATGACAGGAGATTTATAAGTGTAGCTGATGTGGTGGAAAAGGCTTCTCTCTCTGGTTTCACATTAGATTAAACACGAAGACCCTCTACCCCGCGTGCTAGGCTGGAGGAAAACATTAGCTGGGACCATGCATCCCCTTCCTCCTTAAGCTGAGGCTCACTAGACTCCAAGCGGTGTGGAAGTGGATCCAAAGCACTCCTGGGGCACGAGCTAAATAAATAGGTTGGCTGAGAGGAAGAGCTGTCACTCTGGACAGTTTGCAGAGGGTCCAGCAGCCAGGACAAAGGGACGAGCATGAAAAAGATACAGAGTGAACGGTCTCTGCAGGGCCCTGTGGGGATGTGCCTGCAATCGCAGGGATCAACTACCAGACAGTCTAGTGGGAGGTCCTGCACCACGTGCCATAATACGAAGAAATACCAAAGTCCTAGCACAAGGTGTATCTGGAGTCAAGCTCGGCCAAGATACAAGGACACAGGAGACAGTCCTTTCCCATGTGACTGACATGCTGGCAACATTTTAAGAACCCACCTGTCCCCTACAGCCGTTTTAAACCTAACACAAGGAAGAGGGTGATAGGCAAACTCCTGAGGGCAGTTTTTAAACCTGTATCAGACTAAATTATAAATTGGAATTGACCAAGAAATGATGAAAGGTGATTGGATTTGGATAGAAGTGCTGTTTTCTATAACTCAATTTTATTTTATTTTTATTCTAAGCCCCATGATGGATGAGTAACACAGGAAGAGAAAGAACGAAGTGTGACATTTTTGCACCACTGAGTCTGTGACTACAGTTTTCCTTATTAGTTATACAAGGAAATATTTAAAATCATTTAGCTTTTTATCATCACAAGACTAATTAAGTATGTGTCGCCGGTTTTAAAGCCTCATGAGTGGGCACTGGTAAGACAAGGAGGACAGAGGAATGCTGGCTCTGCTGATATGACTTTGCTGCAGAGAAGGAAAGGACAGAGTGTTTTCTAGAGCTGAAGCTGGTATATACGAGTGAGACACAGCTGCAGACATTCTTTGGCTTTTCTAAGGAACTTGCTCCGGTTAGTCTTCCAGCCTTATTACCCTCTCCTGGGCCTTTCAGTGCACAATAAAATACTGTTACTAAAAGGCAAAGGTTTTTTTGTCAAAACGCAAGTTTTTTTATGTGCCAGGCATTACGCAGGCATTTAAGATATCTCAGAGTTCCCATTGTGGTTCAGCAGTAGGGAACCCGAATAGTATTCATGAGGACACGGGTTCGATCTCTGGCCTCGCTCAGTAGGTTAAGGATCCGGCGATGCCAAGAGTCATGTAGGTCACAATTTAGATCTGGCATTGCTGTGGCTGTGGTGTTGGCTGGGAGCTGCAACTCTGATTCAATCCCTAGCCTGGGAACTTCCATATGCCGCACCTGCAGCCCTGGAAAAAAAAAAAAAAAAAGGATTCGTTATCTCATTATATCCTTATAATGAACCCATGAGGAGCTAGCAACATTACATCCATTTTCAAGAGGAGGAAACTAAAGCTTAGATGTGCAACGCATTCAAAGTTTGAAAGTTGTTGGTTCAGACCCATCTCTGCCCTTCTTTTAATTGGAGATCATAGGTGGCAAGGGTTGGGCACAAGGAAAGATGAGTAGGTAGCCCAGAGGGATGCTGGGACAGTGAAAATATCCTGTTATACCAATAGTGGGTACACGTTATTATATATTTGCCCAAACCCATAAAACACCAAGAGAACTTTAATGTAAACCATGGACTCTGGGTGATTTTCTTTTTTTTCCTTTTTAGGGCCTACCCATGGTATATGGAGGTTCCCAGGCTAGGGGTCAAATGGGAGCTACAGCTGCCAGCCTACACCAGAGCCACAGCAACACTGAATCTGAGCCATGTCTGTGACCTACACCACAGCTCATGGCAGTGCCGGATCCTTAACCCACCGAACAAGGCCAGGAATTGAACCCGCATCCTCACAGATCCTAGTGGGGTTTGTTAACTGCTGAACCACAAAGGGAACTCCCAACTTTGGGTGAATATAATGCATCTTCGTAGTTCAATTATAACAAATCTACTGCTCTGGTTGGAGGTGCTGGCGATGAAGGCAGCCATGCATGTGTGGGGCTGGAGGTTCACAGGAAGTTTGTTTCCTCTGACCACTTTTGCTGTGAACCTAAAACTCCTCCAAAATATGAAGTAACAGGGGCCTTTTATTTCAAAAAAAACTTCTATGGGTCCACGAAGCAATCTATAGATTTAATGTGAACCCAATCAAATTACTCATGACATTTGTCACAGATCTACAACAAATAATTCTAAAATTTACATGGAACCATTCAAGACCCAGAATTGCCAAAGCAAGCCTGGGGAAAAGAAGTAAGCAGAAGGTATAGACTTCAGATAATACTACAAAGCTAATGCAATCAAAACAGCATGAATCCTGCAATCTCACTCCCCGGAAAATATCCAGAGAAAACCATAATTCAAATAGATACATGCACCCCAATGTTCACTGCAGCACTATTTACAATAGCCAGGACTTATAACAACCTAAATGTCCATGGACAGAAGAATGGATAAAGAAGATGTGATACAGAAACACAGTGGAATTTTACTCACCCATAATAAAAGACTGAAACAATGCCACTTGTAGCAAGACGGGTGGACCTAAAGATTATCATACTAACTGAAGTAAATCACACAGAGAAAGACAATTATGATATCACTTATAGGTGGAAATCTAAAAAAAAAAAAAAGTGATACAAGTGAACTTATTTACAAAACAGAAACAGACTCAGAGACATAGAAAACAGACTTACAGTTACGGAAAAGAAAAGGTGGGGAGAGTGATAAATTAGGGGTTTAGGATTAAAATAGATACACTATTACATTTATAATAGATAAGCAGTGACCTACTGAATAGCACAGGGAACCATATTCAATGTTTTGTAATACCCAATATGGGAAAATAATCTGAAAAAGTATGTGTGTGTGTGTGTGTGTGTGTAACTGAATCACTTTGCTGTACACCTGAAACACATTATAAATCAACTATACCTCAATAAAAACAAATTTTTTTAAACTTAGAAAAAATCATCATGGTATTGGCACAAAAACAGACATATTGGATCAATGGAACAGAATAGAGAGCCCAGGAGTAAACCCACACACCCACTGTCAATCTTTGACGAAGGAGGCCAGAATATACAGTGCGGAAAAGACAGTCTCTTCGGCAACTGGTGTTGGGAAAGTTGGACCGCTGCATGCAAATCAATGAAGTTAGAACACACCCTCACAGCGTACAGGAAGATAAACTCAGAACAGCTTAAAAACTTAAATTTAAGACATGACACCATAAAACTCCTAAAGGAGACATAGGCAAAATATTCTCTGACATTGGCTAAATTATAGCAAAGTTTTCTTAGGTTAGTCTCCCATTGCAATAAAAATAAAAACAAAAATAAACAAATGGGACCTTAATTAAATTTGTAAGACTGTGCAAAGCAAAGGAGACCATCAACAAAATGAAAAAACCTACAGACTGGGAGAAAATATTTGCAAACGATGCAAACAACAAGGGCTTAATTTCCAAAATATACAAGCAACTCACAGAACTCAATAACAAAAATGCAAACACCCAAACGAAAAATGGACAGAAGACCTAAACAGACATTTCCCCCAAAGAAGCCAAAAAGCACATGAAAAGATGCTCATCATCACTAATTATTAGAGAAACGCAAATAACAACTACTATGAGGTACCGCCTCACACCAGTCGGAATGGCCATCGTTACAAAGTCTACAAATAGCTAATGCTAGAGAAGGTGAGGAGAACGTAAATTGGTGCAGCCACTATGGAAAACAGTATGGAAGATACTCAAACTAAAAATAGCTTTCCATATTATCCAGCAATCCCACTCCTGGGGATACATCTGGATAAAATTATAATTTGAAAGACCCGTACACCCCAATGTTCATTGTAGCATTGTTTACAATGGCCACGGCATGGAGGCAACCTCAGTGTCCCTTTATGGAGTACAGATAAAGAAGATATACATAAAATGGAATATTAGTCATAAAAAATAGTGAAATAATACCATTTGTAGCAAGATGGGTGGACCTAGAGATTATCATGCTAAGTGACGTAAATCAGAGAAAGATAAATATCATATCTACTTACATGCGAAATCCAGTTTTTAAAATGGCACAGATGAACTTATTTACAAAACAGACACAGACTCACAGACATAGAAAACAAACTTACGGTTACTAAAGGGGAACACTGTGGGAAGGGCAAAATTAGGAGTTTGGGATCAAATACACACACTAGTCTATTAAAATAGATAATCAACAAGGACCTACTGTATAGAACAGGGAATATGCTCAATATTGTGCAATAACCTATTTGAGAAAAGAATCTGAAAAAGAATGGATATATATATATATAACTGAATCACTTTGCTGTACACCTGCAACAGCACAACTTTGTAAATCAACTATACAATAAAAATTTTTTAATTGAATAAAATGTATTAATGTCAACAAAAATGAAAATTCTAATTTTTTAAAAGGAAAAAAGGAAACAGTATCTTAATCTTCTGACCGGTTAGCCTAACTCACTGTAACTGCTTAGATATGTCTAAACTACCACTCACTACTCTTCAGAAATTATGTTAAAAAAAGAGTCAATAGTCCGTGCAATGGAGGAAGCGGCTTTATCTACAACATATGAACTGCCAAAAGGGCTCCTCTGTTCAAAATATTTTCTATTGCCTAATATTTTTTTTGGTCTTTTTGCCTTTTTGCCTTTATCTAGAAATGCACCCGCGGCATATGGAGGTTCCCAGGCTAGGGGTCTAACAGGAGCTGTAGCCGCCGGCCTACGCCACAGCCACAGCAATGCGGGATCCGAGCCGCATCTGCAACCTACACCACAGCTCACAGCAATGCCGGATCCTTAACCCACTGAGTAAGGCCAGGGATCGAACCCACAACCTCACGGTTCTTAGTTGGATTCGTTAACCACTGAGCCACGACGGGAACTCCCTCTATTGCCTAATTTTTAAATTACTACATTATATCCAGTTACCACCAATAAACACAAATATACATTGAAAAAAAAAGTTTTGCAAAATGGAAGGAAAATGGGATGAAGTTCCTTATATACAAACTTCTATGATGTTATATCAAAGTGAGACTATTCAGAGAGAATGTAACACGCACAGAATTGTGATGCAAAAAATTCCCTCCAATAAGTAGATATTAAAAGTTTAACTTAATTCCTAGGAATTGAGAGATGACCTAAGTCAATAAATAAATGCTTGTACTGCATCTCTGCTGCCACAGGGGGGCAGAATGGGGAGGCAGGGGCTAGGGTCCTTGATCCCACAGCAGCTGACACACCCCTGCCAACTCTGGTGGGGGCTGAGGGATGAGGAAGCACCTGCAGGGAAGAGGGAGGGTCTCTCCCTCCTGTACCCGCAGGGCGCCCAATTCCGCTTTGGGGCCACTCTTGTTCAGGCAGGACAGTTCCCACTGAGGCAGATTCCCACTCGGGGCTAAATGCCCCCAGTCGGCCAGCACGACTTTTGTGGATACACTCTCCCATACCACTCCTGTATTCTTCACTCTCCCTTTCAACCTCCAGCTTGACTCTTAGGATGGACAGCTTATTCTCCATCTTGGCCACACACTACTCAAGTTGGGCCGGTGTTCAGGGAGTACTCACTACCCGGACTGAGGAAGGGAGGAGGACGGTCCTAGCAAGGGCCAGAGAAAAGGCAGGCAGACTGCGTGCTGCTGCCCTGGCGGTCCTTCCAGCAGCAAATGCAATTCCCACCGCAGAGCCAGGGTGGGCATGAGCGACCTCGACAGGACACCTCAAACTGAGCTTGACAGAGAGGGCATCCTGCTGCGGCTCTGAAACGGAGTGCCAGGCAGAAGTTTAATATGGTGTGAGGACCGTGCCCACAGCCATAGGAAAGTCCCTCAGATTTGGGAGCATACAGGAGGCATATTGTGATATACAGATGTGGATCTAGACAGTTTGGGGAATTTCAAGTTAGTTAATCGGAACTTTGTGGCCCAGAGCACCCCAGATACACAAGAAGAGCTGAAGAGAGAAGGGGTCTGTGATGTGCCATACGTTAGGTAGTGGAAGATGTTTACCACGTAGTCCCAAATCCCTGTCCTCTGCTGACTACCTTATCTGGAGACTTCTGTCAGTTCTCTGTGCTGGGCCTCAGGGCATACAGAAAAGGGTGTCTTGAATGCCGAATCTCGAGTCATCTGCTTTTGAATCCTGATGATCAGCATTATATCCTCAAGGATTTAAAAACCCCTACAGGAGTTCCTGTCATGACTCAGGGGAAATGAATCTGACTAGTATCCATGAGGACGCAGGTTCATTCCCTGTCCTTGCTCAGTGGGTTAAGGATCCAGCATTGCCGTGAGCTGTGGTGTAGGTCACAGACACGGCTTGGATCCTGCATTGCTGTGGCTGTGGCATATGCCAGCAGCTGTAGCTCCTATTCGACCCCTAGCCTGGGAAGCTCCCTATGCCATGGGTGCAGGCCCTTAAAAAAGGCAAAAACAAACAAACAAACAAACAAACAAAAACTCCCCCACGGATGAGAAAGCACTAGCTAAAGATTTAAAAGCTCCAGCTACAGGAGTGAGCACTGCTCCAATATGCAGATGATTATCTTAATAGCCAGCAAGACCAAGGAGAATGCACATAAAGACACTGTGACTATTTTGAACTTTCCGGCCTAACGAGGTTGTCTCAGAAAAAAAGCCCCAGGTTCTACTATATATATACATATATATACATATACATATATGTATACACACACACACACACACACACATATATATTTTCCACAAATGTTCCCCTGTACCGTATTAGCCTGGGGACTAGGTGCTCCTACAAACCTGGAAGGCTGCGCACCTGGAAAACCAATTCCAGACCTGGTAGGTAAGGCTGTCTCAGGTCCTGCCAATAACTCACTCTTCCGTTATTTGCAGGAGTCAAGCTGTGGATCCATCACATAAGTGAGGCTGGCTCCTTCCCCAAATACCGATCTGTGGCCCTCTGCAGGTACAGAAGAGACTTCTACAACATTAGCTGCAAGTCAGTCCTCCTACGAGTCTGTACTGGGGGCTCTGGCTAAAATTAAGGTATCTTAGATATATAACGACTGACTCATAGCCATGAATAATAGCATTTTAAATTTTTGCTTATGTCCCTTTGATTGCTTTCTGATTTAATCAATTATCAGAGTATACGGTATCCAAACTTGTTATCTGTCCTGTAGTGATTCTAGATGCTTGACCTCTCTTCTAAGGTAACTCTTGTAATAATAGAGTTGTACGAAAATTTAGGGTCACCACTGTTTTCACATATAAGCTGCTGGCTCCAAATGAATGATGGCTGTTATTTTTCCTTACCATCTCATCTCGCTGGTGTCTGCTACTTCCTGGAAAGAAAATTTTCCATGTTGTGTCAGATTGTAGCTAAAGTAGAAATTTAAGTTATTGTTGGACGTTATTTAACCCTTAAATTATTCACTAATAAAATCTCCCATCAGCGGTCCTGACAATTGATTTTAATGCTGTACTAGACCCATGACTTCCTATAACCATTTTCCTTCAAACCTGACACTCCAAGTTCAGATAGTCAGGGAACAGCAATACATCCCAATCACCCCGAGATAGTTTCCATTTCAGAGAAAGTTACTACTGGTCCTCACCGTCCATTGCATTTTTCACAAGAAAATGTGATGTCCCCAAATCACCTGACAAATGTGTAAGCGCTAAAAATAACACCAATCTATGCCAGAGAGCCAAACAAGTTGGATATCATGTAACAAACTATGGAAATCTCACAATGGCTCTCAACCCCAGCTTGATAATACAATTTCTGAACTTCCCCCAAAATGAAGCATCAATGGCGTTACCTTGGGAAGTATAACCCGAAACCCTCCAGGATATATTTCTCTGGTGTAAGGAGTGACTCACCAGCATAAGGATGGGCACATCACTGCTTAGACAACTGGAAAATTGAAGGGTCGTGCCTCCTGGGGCATCTTACTACCCTTCTTTACAGGCACAGCCTGGAGAACATCACTTCTATCTAAATCAAATGCCCACTTTAAGAGGAAAGGTTGGCATGTATGAGGGCAAAGTATCCTTGGCATCTTCATACAAATGCTGGAGTTTACGTTAATATAGATATGATTCATACTTTTCCACAAGTGGACAAATTGCCAATGACATGGCTAAAATTATCCTGACCTAAAAAGCATCTTAGGACTTACTGATTTGAGTGGTCCCTAAAAATAGGATAGGCCTTGATTTCTTACTGGCAAAATGCGGAGTACGTGCAGTGGCTCCTACCACATGCTGCATCCATATAAACACCTCTGGAGAAGTTGACACGTGTAAGTCAAAAGTCTACTTAGTTACAGGATGTTTGTAAAAAGGACCTGTTCCAAGGCTTATTATACTGGTTGCCATCTGGTATAGGAGGACTCTTTGAGGAACTGCTACGAGGTTGCATTTTGATCAACATTTTCATTGTAATCTGTTAATTCTCAAATATTTGTCCAGGTGCTGTGACAAAGCAAAAAGGGAGGTACTTTGTTCATAACACAAATTCTGATGTTAGGTCTACGACTCAGGAATTCTTTGAAAGTCTGAGTTTCTCTCATCTACATACAAATGTGATATCAAAACCACACTTATGAGAAGAGGAAAGTACAAATGCAGGAGAGTGGGAATGCATTTGAAATTGAGAGACCAGCAACTTAAAATAATTTTGCATATATACAGATTGCTACATCAAAACCTTGTGGCAACCACTAACCAGAAAAGGACAATAGACACACAAAGAAAGGGAAAAGGAAAATTCAATCCAAATACAATACCAAAGGCAGTCATCAAATCACAATAAAAGAAAACAAAAAAGAAGGTCCAACATCAACAAAAAAGTCCAACATTTAACAAACTGAAAAGAATTCAGAAAATGACAATACATACATTACATTGAATGTAAGCAGATTAAATGCTCTGACCAAAAGACATAGACTGGCTGAATGGATACAAAAACAAGAGACCCACTTCAGGTCAAGAGACACATACAGACTGAAAATGAGAGGATGGAAGAAGATATTCCATGCAAAATGGAAATCAAAAGAGAGCTGGAGTAGGAATACTCATATCAGACAAAATAGACTTTGGAATAAGGAATGTTACAGAAATAAACAAGGATACTACCTAATGATCCAGGGATCTATTCAAGAAGAAGATACAACAATTATATAAATATATATGCACCCAAGATAAGAGCACATCAATGTATAAAGCAAATGCTAACAGCCAGAAAAGGAGAAATCAACAGTAATACAATAATAGTAAGGGACTTTGACACTCCATTTACATCTATGGAAACAGAAAATCATCCCAACAGAAAACCAACAAATAAATACAGGCCTTAAATGACACATTAGACCAGATAGACTTAACTGATATTTACAGTATATTCCATCCAAAAGCAGCAGAATACAAATTCTTCTCATGTGCACATGGAACATTCTCCAGGATAGATCACATCTCAGGCCATAAATCAAAGCTCAGTAATTTAAGAAAGTTGAAATCATATCACACATTTCTTCCAACTACAATGTGATGAGACTAGAAATCAACCACAAGAAAAAAAACTGCAGAAAATGCAAACAAATGGAAACTAAACAACAAATGGATCACTGAAGAAATCAAAGAAGAATTCAAAAGATACTTAGAGACAAATGACAAAACTTAGGGGACACAGCAAAAGCAATTCTGAGAGGGAAGTTTATGACAATACAATCCCACCTCAAGAAACAAGAAAAGTACCAAATAAACAACTTAATCTTACACCTAAAGCAATTAGAGAAACAAAAGCAAAAACTAACATTAGTAGAAGGAAAGAAATCATAAAGATCAGAGCAGAAATAAATGAGATAGAAACAAAGAAAACAAAAGATCAATAAAATTAAAAGCTGATTCTTTGAAAAGATAAATAAAGTTGATGAATTCTTAGCTAGATTCATCAAGAAAAAAAGGGAAAGGGTTCAAATCAATAAAATTAGAAATGAAAAAAAGTCACCACTGATGCCACAGAAATACAGGTAGAGACTACTACAACCAACTGTATGCCAATAAAAGGTACAATCTAGAAGAAACAGATAGAAGGTACATTCTTAAAAAAGTACAAACTTCCAAGACTGAACCAGGGAGAAACATAAAACATGAATAGGCTAGTCACAAGTACGGAAATTGAAACTGTGATTTAAAAATTCCCAACAAAGTCCAGAACATGATGGCTTCACAGGCAAATTCTATCAAATATTCAGAGAAGATTTAAGACCTGTCCTTCTGAAACTCTTCCAAAAGATTGCAGAGGAAGGAATACTCCAAAGTTCATTCTATGAGGCCACCATCACCCTGATACCAAAGTCAGATAAAATCACCACAAAAAAAGAAAACCATAGGCCAATAATCATTGATGAACATAGATGCAAAATCCCCAAGAAAATATTAGCAAACAGAATACAACAACACATTAAAAGTATTATACACCATGATCAAGTGGAATTTATCCCAGGGATTCAAGGATTTTTCAATATTTGCAAATCAGTGTTATACACCACATCAACAAAGTAAAGAATAAAAACCATATGGTCATCTCAATAGATGCAGAAAGCTTTTAACAAAATTCAACACCCATTTCTGATAAAAACTCTCCAGAAAGTGGGCATAGAGGGATGCCACCTCAACATAAAAGCCATATATGATAAACCCACAGCTAACATCATTCTCAATGGTGAAAAGCAAAAAGAATTTCTTCTAAGATCAGGAACAACAAAAGATGTCACTCTCACCAGTTTTATTCAACATGGTTTTAAAAGTCAGAGCATGGCAATCAGAGAAGAAAAAGAAATAAAAGGAATCCAAATTGGAAAGAAATAAGTAAAACTGTCACTGTTTGCGGTTGACATGGCACTACACCTAGAAAATCCTAAAGATGCTACCAGAAAACTGTTAGAAATCATTGATGAATTTGGTAAATTTCAGGATACAAAATGGATGCACAGATATCTCTTGAATTCTTATACATTAACAATGAAAGATCAGAAAGAGAAATTAAACAAACCTATTCACCACTGAATCAAAAAGAGTAAAATATCTTGGAATACACCTACCTAAATAGGCAAAGAAAACTATAAGATGCTGTTGAAATAAATCAAATATGATACAAACAGATGGAAAGATATACCATGCTCTTGGATTGAAAGAATTAATACTGTCAAAATGACTATACTACCCAAGGCAATCTGCAAATTCAAACCAATCCCTATCAAATTACCAATGGAATTTTGACAGAACTAGAACAAATAATTTTACAATTTGTATGGAAACAGCAAAGACCCCAAATAGCCAAAGTAATCCTAAGAAAGAAAAATGGGGCTGGAGGAATAAAGCTCCCTGACCTCAGATTATACTACAAAACTACAATCATCAAAACAGTATGGTACTGGAACAAAACCAGAAATATAGATCAATGGAACAGAATAGAAACCCCAGAAAATAATCTACGACAAAGGAGGCAAGAATATACAATGGAGAAAAGAAAGTCCCTTCAATAAGTGGAAAACTGGACGGCCACATGTAAAAGAATGAAATCAGAACACTAACACCATAAACAAAAATAAAATCAAAATGGATTAAAGAACAAAATCTAAGACCCTATACTATAAAGCTCTTAGAGGAAAACATAGAACACTGACAAAATCTGCAGCATTATATTATCAGATCTGCCTCCTAGAGTAATGAAAATAAAAATAAAAATAAATGGGAACTAATTAAGCTTTTGCACAGCAAAGGAAACCATAAACGAAATGAAAAGACAACTCACGTAATGGGAGAAAATATTTGCAAATGAAGTGACTGACAAGGGATTAATCTTTAAAATATACAAACAATTCATACAGCTCAATATCAGAAAAACAATTCAATAAAAAATGGGCAGAAAATCTAAAGTCATTTATCCAAAGACGAACACAAATGGCCAAAAAGCACAAGAAAAGATGCTCAACATCACTAGTTATTAAAGAAATGCAAATCAAAACTACGATGAGGAACTGCTTTACACCAGCCAGAATGACCATCATCAAAAAGTATATAGACAATAAATGCTGGAAAGAGTTTGGAGAAAAAGGAACACTCCTACGCTACTGGTGAGGATGTATATTGGTACAACCACTATGGAAACCAGTATGGAGGTTCCTCAAAAAACTAAAAATAGAACATATGATTGAGCAATCATACTCCTAGGCATCTATATGGAGAGCACCATAATTTGAAAGGATACACGCACCCAGGTGTTCACTGCAGCACTATTTCCTTTGTTTTAATGATTTTTATTTTTTATTATAGTTGATTTATAGTGTTCTGTCAATTTGCTACTGTACAGCAAAGTTACCCAGTCACATATATGTGTGTGTGTGTGTATACATATATATATATGCACACATACATACATATGTACAGACACACATATATGTGCATACATATACACACACATTCTTTTTCTCACATTATCCTCCATCATGTTCCATCACAAGTGACTAGATATATTTCCCTGTGCTATACAGCAGGATCTCATTGCTCATCCATTCCAAATGCAATAGTTTGTGTCAATTAACCCCAGACTCCCAGTCCATCCCACTCCCTCCTCCTCCCCCTTGGCAACCACAAGTCTATTCTCCAAGTCCATGCATTTATTTTCTATGTGGATAGGTTCATTTGTGCCATATGTTAGATTCTAGTTATAAGTGATATCATATGGTATTTGTCTTTCTCTTTCTGACTTACTTCACTTAGTATGACAGTCTCTAGTTCCATCCAAGTTGATGCAGATAGCATTATTTTATTCTTTTTATGGCCGAGGAGTATTCCATTGTGTATACATACCACATTTTCTTAATCCATTCATCTGTAGATGGACATTTAGGTTGTTTCCCTGTCTTGGCTATTGTGAATAGTGCTGCAATGAACATACAGGTGCATGTATCTTTTTCAAGGAAATTTTGTCAAGAGTGGGATTGCTGGGCCATATGGCAGTTCTATATTTAATTTCATGAGATACATCCATACTGTTTTCCATAGTGGTTATACCAATTTACATTCCCACCAACAGTGTAAGAGAGTACCCTTTTCTCCACACCCCCTCCAACATTTGTTACTGTTGACTTGTTAATGATGGCCATTCTGACTGGTGTGAGGTGGCACCTCATAATAGTTTTGATTTGCGTTTCTCTAATAATTAGTGATGTTGAGCATTTTTTTCATGTGCCTGTTAGCCATCTGTATATCTTCTTTGGAGAAATGTCCATTCAGGTATTTTGCCCATTTTTCAATTGGGTTTTTTTCTTTCTTTTTTTTTTTTTTTTTTGCAGTTGAGTTGTATAAATTCTTTGTAAATTTTAGAGATTAAGCCCTTGTCAGTTGCATCACTTGAAGTTATTTTCTCCCATTCCATAGTTTTTTTTTTTTTTTATGGCTTCCTTTGCTGTGCAAAAGCTTGTCAGTTCGATTAGGTACCACTGTTTTATTTTTGCTTTTATTTCTGTAGCCTTGGGAAGCAGCACTATTTCCAATAGCCAAGATACGGAAGCAACCTAAATGCCCATCAACAAGGGAATGGATACAGAAGATGTGATAATATACACATTGGAATATTACTTCACCATAAAAAAAAATGAAATAATGCCCTTTGTAGCAACATGGATGGACCTAGAGATTCTCATACTAAGTGAAGTTAGACAGTGAAAAACAAATGTCATATGATGTTACTTATATGTAGAATCTTTTTTTAAAAAGGATACAAATGAACTTATTTGCAGAACAGAAACAGACTCAGACTTTGAAAACAAACTTGTTACCAAAGGACCTGGTGGGTGGGAGGAATGGTCTGGGGGTTCAGGACTGGCATATGCACACTGTGGTATATGGAATGGCTGGCCAACAGGGACCTGCTATATAGCACCCCTATCTATATGGGAAAAGAATCTGAAGAAGATTAGATGTGTGTATATGCATGAATGAGTCACTTTGTTGGACAGCAGAAATTATCACAACATTGTAAGTCAATTTACTTCAATAAAACTTTAAAAAATGAAAAAGAAAATGACTCAGTTAATAAGCTTCCAGAACAAAGCACCTTCCAGAACAAGTGATATTTACTCTAGGTATATACAGATGACTTAACATTTGAAAAAAGGTACTGTAATTTATCACAATAACAGTTTAAGGAAAATTATCAAGAGATGTAGAAAAAAAAACATTTAACAACATGAATTCATACCCCTCTTAGCAAGCTGGGAAAGAAAAATGTAGAATTTGCATCTAGGGTATATGAATCCCAAACTTTTGGGGTTTTATCACTACCTATATAAATCTCAAGCAAATTAGCTTCTCTGTATCTTGGTTTCATGACGTGAGAAGGGGGACTATAAGAACTCATCTCTCGTAGCACTGTTTTGGTAAAAAGCAAAAAGTTTCGGGAGATGTTAGCCAGAGGAACCAGTGCACAGCAGCATGAGGCCCTAAGGGGTTGAGAACATGAGCCAAGGAGTAATTGGAAATGTTGGATAGAAATTTCATTCAATGGCTAAGAATTAGGGATTTTTTTTTTCTTTTGTCATTTTAAGGCTGCAACCATGGCATGTGGAGGTTCCCAGGCTAGTGGTCTAATCAGAGCTATAGCTGCCGGCCTACGCCACAACCACAGCAACGCGGATCTGAGCCGCATCTGCAACCTACACCACAGCTCACAGCAACGCCGGATCCTTAACCCACTGAGCAAAGCCAGGGATCGAACCCATATCCTCATGGATGCTAGTCAGGTTTGTTAACTTCTGAGCCACGAAGGGAACTCCCTAGAGTTCTGTTTTTACCCTAAAGTTGTACATGAAAAAGAGCTGACTTCAGAGCAAGGGTAACAACTCATTGATAAGGTTGTAAGTCAGAAATGCAACATTTAATTTGTAGACAGAAATGGAACTGAATATTTTAAATTCCTGGTATCATTCTCTTGGCTTGAATCAGCATGTGCTCTTCAGTTTTGATTGACCTACATGGGAAGCCAAGATGAAAGACCGGTTTATTTTAGCGAATTAACTGTGAGTTGACACACTCAAACGAAGGACGAAGAGATTGACTGACATTAAGCTTGATACTTTCCTTTTTTTCCTAGAGCCCAGTCTGTCACTGGTATCTCGCCCTTGGGCCAGGACGCCCTCTCCTGGACAGCAGTGGAATGAGCACGAAAGTGCTTCTGATTCATCTTTGCTTCCAAGGCGGAACACACATCTGATTTACTTCATATCTATTTAAGATACAGACTATGGAGAAGTTATCTCTAAGGCTCTTCTGCACATATCATATCCACACCACTCCATCAGTTGAGAAAAATCTTGAGTTGGTCCATAAAATCATTAAAGGGAGAAGCCTTACTTTAAGCTTTAATAGGATTCAATTCAAACGCACTGATTTACTGAATACTTATTTCTAAGTATCATACAAGTGATCCAGGTGCAAAGAAACAGCTCACCTATTAATCTAAAGGCAGAGTTCATCAACTGGACAAGGTGGTTACTGAAACAAGTATCAAAGGAGTTTCCACTGTGGGACAATGGGATTAGCAGTGTCTCTGCAATGCCAGGGAACAGGTTTGATCCCTGGCCCAGCACAGTGGGCTAAAGGATCTGCAGTTTGCAGCTGCAGAGTAGGTAACAACTGTGGCTCAGATCTGATGCCTGGCCCAGGAACTCCACAGGCCATGGGGCAGCCAAAAAAGAAAGGAAAAAAAAGTATCAAAAGCTAGATGTGAATCTGTATGACATGACATTCCTACTTTTAGTCCACTGAAAGTATAATATGTACAAGGTCACTGAAGCAAGAAATAACCCTGGA
Organism: Catagonus wagneri; assembly: GCA_004024745.2. NCBI lineage: Eukaryota > Metazoa > Chordata > Mammalia > Artiodactyla > Tayassuidae > Catagonus > Catagonus wagneri. The sequence goes on along the minus strand of PVHT020000037.1, from coordinate 10,043,444 downwards.
TATTGAGGCAACACAAGCGATCTTACATAGAATATAAAGTATAAGATGGGGGAGCAGGCAGCAAGTTTCCAGAAGTTCCTAGCTTTTCCTGAGGTGCCAGATCCTCTGGACCCTCTGAAAGGGGAGTAGGAGTGAAATTTAGATTTTCGGTATTGATTCTACTTCATTAGCTCCTGTTCTGACCATACTGGCTCCCTCTCTGACGGAGACAGTTAAGCATGCTCTCCAGGCTTAATCCCTCCAGAGACGAAAACATCAGTGATGGTGATAACAGTACTATATAAGCACCTGGTTTGTTTGTTTTCTTACTAGTCCCTCCGTATACAGTATCTCAGTTATAAAAGCTGCCCTGCAACAGGTTTTACTCCCGCTTGACACTTGAAGAAGTGAAGGTGAAACAACTTGTTCAGGGTTACATGGCGGGTATGTCACTGAGCTGCCTGCAAAGTCAAGCCTTTGGAGCTTCAAAGGCCATGTCTTGACGCGTGTCCTCAAGCGTGGTGCACCACAACCCATGAACACCTCGTTACAACACACCAGGGGATAAACTGCTTTCTCTGTTTGGATTTCTCCTTCCTAAGAAATGGGATTTGAGGGTGATAAGATTAAGTTCAGAAAGATGTTAAGAATGCACTGTTCCACCCAAGTCCATGAGGTCCTTTCCTCACCCGCCGTGTAAACCAGGGGGAGAGGCTAAGTCTGCAGTTCCTCATTTCTACATAATTGCCATTTGTCTGTCCTGAAGTCCGTTCAGGGCTCCACCATCACTGCTAAGTGCTGTAAGGCTACTGAACTTCCTTAGAGATTGACAGCCAGACTGAACGCCAACCCCAAGATTCTTCACCTACCACCCCCGCCCCCGCCTCTAGAAAGGCCTTTCTTATTTCTACGCAGTGTCCTTAGAAGAGCTTCAGATTCCAGGGAGGCCAGGAGATACACAACAGCACAACTTACACCCAAGGGATCCTGACTCAGTTAAAAGGTTTGTCCTCCATAGACCTAGACCTCTCTGGACAGATTCTGATCCCTGAGAGATAGCTGTGTTCCATTTTAGATTCTGTGTCCATCCTTTGGGGACAAAGTCGGCTATTTTCCCTCACCACTAAGAAGTGGGAAGGCTACAAGTGGAATTCCCTTGACCCGTGAGCAGAATGCTTGTAAGTGCCAGGCCCTGGAGGCATCTGCAGAGCCCAGGCTCTTGCTGACACAGCCCAGCCCAGGTAAGAGCATCTTTTAAGCAGAGTCTAGAAAGGTAGCAAAGGTCATCAGTAAAGGCTCCCAGCCTCTAAGAATGAACGGACTTGGGACCTTCGGGAATCCCAGGTTAGCTCGTGCTCCAGTGTAAGTCTTTAAGACTCAGAGGGAAGCAGTTCTCTTGGAAGGGGACTCAGAAAGGTGGAGACCACACAGAAGCACACATAAGGAGGCTGAAAAGCCCTCTAGTTCACTAATGCCAACACAGGACCCTCCAACACACCTCCAGGTGCTTTAAAAAGGCATAATATTTTATTCTCATTCAACATAGCAGGCACTGTGCAAGCATGGGGATTACAGAGAGAACAAGATAGACAACTTCCCTACTCTCATGGAACTTTTAACATTCTGTTCAGGGAAACCCAGGTACCCAGGCGATTCCGAATGCTGTGTGTATGCAGTACAAAGACAGGCTTCTTTAGGGTGTTACCTGAGGCGTAGCAAGGGGCCAGTGTAAGAACTAGCCAGGTGAGGAAGATCAGAGTATGGACGTCCAACGGCATCAAAGACAAAGAAGACTGGTAATCATCAGAGGCAAAAAACGTGTCACATTTGGGAAATGGAAAAATTCAGCCCCGTAGGAAGGAGGTGATCAAGGCGAGGATGGTAAAACTTGTGGTTGGTGTTGGCAAATGTATGTGGAAAGAACTCAGGTGGGAAACGTCCTGCTTGATTCCATAAGCCCAGAGCACATGGAAAAGGAGCTGCGATAGCCTCCTCCTAGTGTGTTTTAAGGTGTGAGGGCTGCACATATGAGAAGCACGAGTTAAGGAGTATTAGGCTCTCAGGCCAAGAGTAACGGTCTGCGAAGCTAACCCCGAGGCTCAGCCCACCCCCACCCAGCAGCTGAGGGGCATCCCCGCAGTCCTGGGCACCCCTCCTCCGTTTCCTGCAGACGAGGAGGAAGAGGAAAAGATGAAACAGAGGACGGCAGCCATCAGGAAAACAGCTCTGGGTGTTGTCAGGCCTAAGGAAGGAAAGAAAGATTACAATCAAATTGACCTTCTCTAGGGCTTGGGGGTCAGTTCACCAGCCTGATGACATTTGGCTCGGATCTAACAAGGTCTGGGAGGCAGCAGAGGCCTACTTTCAAGAGAAATTGCTTCTTATGCCCATAATTCACTAGGTATATTTAGCCTCCTATGTAATCTGGACAGTGAGATCCTCCTTCTCTGGACAAACCTAGATGGAAACCACTTCCCTGGGGAGTGACCACAGTGATGGACACAAAGGCATCCGAGGGGAAAATAGACACAATATCTTCCCTGCTAACAAGGAGGAAGGGAGCCACCATCAGGGGGACGAGCATCAAAGACAGATGCACTTGGCAAGTTCCACTGATTTTTCCATTCAGGGACTCTCCCTTTCTGGAGGGGGACACAATTTCCTCACATGACTACGTCTTGCTTAGTAGAACATTAACATACAAAAGACAGTTAAATGGGAGCTGGGGGTGAAGCAGACGAGTCCCCTTTTATTGCAAACCTAGATCATGGTCAGGACCACCTAGCCCTCGACTACCATGAGATTATAGCTCGTGTGCCTTTGTAACTAGCTCTGCGAAGTTGTCAACGTTCATATTACGTGTCCTGCTGAGGAAGCAGACAGCTTTTCAAGAGATGATACTGAGAAGACTGTATACGGCTGTGATCTGGTCCCATACATCCAGAGAAGAGGTGGCACAGTTACCGGAGCAACTGCAGAGACCCTCTACGGAAGCCTGGGACGTGTTTGGGAAACTGACCAAGGATGGTGGGGCTCACTGCAGGGTAACCACAGTGAGCAGCATCGCCTAACTCAGACCCGCCAGGTAAGCGAAGACGCGGTGCCAGAATAAACACAAAGGTGTGTGTTGGGGGTGGAAGGTCACTTCTCAGGAGCCGAGGCCTTTGGAAGGAATGCACCACATGGCCGAATGGGCCTGGTGGGAAGGGAACTGGGAAACGAGTTCTTGATTTCTGATCTCACCCTCTTATCTCCTAATGGTGCCTCACACCGGCTGAGCCCACCTAGAAACTGGGGGAAGAAAGAAAAGCAGTAGCCCATAAACGTCAGCTTCGGGGGACACAGAATGGGTGCCCAGAGGGACAGATGGAGAATAACCAGCAGACTGGGGAAGGAAACCCAGACGGGTCTCCCCAGCCCAGCCCCTGGCCTCACCCCTCCTGGCCACTTCGGTCACAGCCTGGGTCCTGTGCATCCTTTCCTTCCTTGCCCCAGGGACTCAGCCTTGTCATCTTCCCCCGTTCCTGCTGCTGCCAACACTCTCGCTACTCTCATCACAGTCGCCGATGAGCACCTCGAGATGGAGAGCAAACCCAGCTCACGCAGACGAACTCTGTGGGATAAAGTCACTACGACCGGCTGACAGGAGCTGTCACCTTCCCACCTGGAGAGAGACATTCCGAAGCTCCTGTAAGTTTGTTCAATGTAGGTTTGGTTTTACACATTAGTCTCAACTGCCTAATTAGTGTTAATTCTCTATGCCAAGGTATTTATGCTTGCTGTAGAATGAGGTCAAGTCCATTTAACCAAAGGGATAGAGTAAATAATTTGCCTGAAGCTCCCACTGCCAAGATCTGAAATCAGATCTGGAAAATTCTAAAGCACAGACGACTACTCTTCTATGTTGAACCCAGCTAGGTTCAAGATGGAGCAGAGAGAGCTCCTTATGTGCTTCTTTCCTTGAGATCCCTCTGTTATACACAGGAGCACATTCCCCAAGGATCCTTTGGACTCTGAAAAGAATATTTCTGTATCTTCTTTCTGAATATCCACCTCCCCTTAGGCAGTTGCTCTGGACTGAGTATCTCTTTGCCCCAGAATCATCTAGGCTTCATGTGGGTCTTCACTGAATGTTACCACTGTCCTTCCTTGGAGGACGCTCTTCCACGTCTGGAATCTCATCCTCATATTCAGCCATGAACAAGGGAGAAAGCCCTGGCAGGGATCTACCTTTGGGCAGACACCCAAGCTGGGCTCCAAGTACCAGCTCTAACTTGTCAGAATTCACTTTCTTACACCCTCTGGAAAGTCTCTTTTCTCCACTGGCCCACACCTGCTTTGTGATTTGGGCCTGTAGATTAAACACTTCAGCTTATCCAGTACCTGAATGCTGGCCCCCAGATTAAGCTTCAACTTACCATAGCATCTAGGTGGTCCCAGAGGTCCATCTAGAGTGCCAGAGTCTGTCATTGTATCTTTCAGCATCAATATGATTTGGAGAAATACCTCGGAGCCAACCTACAGAGTTTAATGACTAAATAGTCACATGCCTGCCTTAGGTCATTTTCATTAAGGCAAAAACGTTATTCCTTGAGAGTCATATTGTATAAAGATATTCATACATTTCATTCAAATATGTATTTGGCTTGTTCTTGGTAAACTTGTGGACATCACAAAACAGTAATACATGAGGTTACTTTATTCAATACTCTGAAGAAAGTTTGTAGACTCCTATCTGGTCAATAATCCTATTCCTTATTGTAGGACCCAAGAATATTCTTGTCTTTTATTTCCAGAAGAAAAAAAAAATTCTACTGTATTTCGGGGCAAAAGTGTGAAGGTTCATTTACATCTAGCCATGTTCACTTTTCATAATGTCTGCTCGGAACCCAGCTCCTTCCAGCTCACTGGCATCCCAGGACTGGAGTCCCTGCACATCTGGCTCTCCATCCCCTTTGGCTCCATGTACCTGGTGGCCGTGGTGGGGAATGTCACCATTCTGGCTGTGGTGCGGGTGGAGCATAGCCTGCACCAGCCCATGTACTTCTTCCTGTGCATGCTGGCCGTCATTGACCTGGTCCTGTCCACTTCCACCATGCCCAAACTGCTGGGGATCTTCTGGTTTGGTGCTGGTGACATTGGCTTGGATGCCTGCTTGGCTCAAATGTTCCTCATCCACTGCTTTGCCACGGTTGAGTCAGGCATCTTCCTTGCCATGGCTTTTGACCGCTACGTAGCCATCTGTGACCCACTACGTCACACAACAGTGCTCACTCATACTGCGGTGGGACGTTTGGGGCTGGCTGCCCTCTTCAGGGGTGTTCTCTACATTGGACCCCTGCCTCTGATGATCCGCCTGCGGCTGCCCCTTTACAAAGCCCGAGTTATCTCCCACTCTTACTGTGAGCACATGGCTGTGGTCACCTTGGCCTGTGGTGACAGCAGGGTCAACAATATCTATGGGCTCAGCATTGGCTTTCTGGTCTTGATCCTAGACTCAGTGGCCATCGCTGCCTCCTATGTGATGATTTTCAAGGCCGTTATGGGGCTGGCTACTCCTGAGGCCAGGCTTAAGACCCTGGGGACCTGTGGTTCTCACATCTGTGCCATCCTGATATTTTATGTCCCCATTGCTGTTTCTTCCCTCATTCACCGGTTCGGTCACCAGGTGCCTCCTCCCATTCACACCTTGCTGGCCAACTTCTACCTCCTCATTCCTCCAATCCTCAATCCCATTGTCTATGCTGTTCGCACCAAGCAGATCCAAGAAAGAGTTCTCCAGATCCTGAAGATAGGAACCAAGATCAGATGACTCATTAAGTAACTCATGCAGAAAGTATATATGGTGGGCAGATTCCCACTTGGGAACGTCGAGCAGTCTGAGATGTTAGGTCTGTGGTCTGTGGGTTTTCCCAAAGCAATGCTATGAAAGAATATACTACTCTAAATCTAAGGGTAGATGTCTTTTTTAAGTACTGAAGTATACTGAGCTACAGACAAGTCAAAGCAATGGCAACATCAGTAACACATAGAAGTTAGTATGTGCAGTACTTCTGTAATTCTTCGAAATACCTAGATATTTTATGAGGTAAGTTGTATTGTCCATACTTTATACATAATAAGGCAGCATATACCATTGCTTGTGAAGCATAGAGTCTGAGCTTCTGGGATCAAATGTTTTGGTCGCAGTTCATAATATGTTGCGTTATTATATCATATGACTTGCTGCTTTCCATGTGTACTTTAACATATAAATCCTAAAAAGATGGGTCATTTAATCAAAGTTGTCCTAACTGAACCAAAAGCATTTTCTAATTTAAGCCTTTAACAACAGAAATACTGCTAAAACTGCTTGTATTAATAAAACACAAAGTGTTCTAGAAAAAGACTGACCCGTATGTCAAACCCGAGATTCCAACTAATGCAATTCATTGTTGAAAGCATTACTGGCAGGTCACAGATAAGAGGAAAAAGAGATCTCGTGTGTGCTTATTACAAGGCTATTTCAAATCCATAATTTTCCCCAAGATATAGAAACTTAGAGGTTGGGTGTCATCCGGAGAAGCAGGTCAGGCCGCGCACATATCAGAAGAGCTGCACTGGAGGCGGGTGGCGGGTGTGAACCAGCCGCTAGGGACGCTAGAATAACTCTGGATTTGGAAGTTCAAAACTTGTTGCACCTGACCTTTCGGATTGGGAAATTAGGTCACCACTCAAGAAAAATCGAGAAAGCAACAAACACTAATTTTGTGACTCCTTAAAAGTAATGTCTACAAGCACCGGGTCCTCTGGCTTCTTGAGGCAAACTCAGTGTCAATAATGCAACACTGTGGAGTTCCCGTTGTGGTTCAGTGAGTTCAGAACCCAACATAGAGTCTGTGAGGAGGCAGGTTCGCTCCCCTGCTTGGGGGTTAAGCAGTTGCCTCAAGCTGCTGTGTAGTTCACAGATGCAACTGGGATTCTGCATTGCTGTGGCTGGGGCATAGGCTGGCAGTTGCAGCTCCAATTTGACCCCTGGCCTGGGAACTTCCATATGCTGCAGGTGTGGCCATTAAAAAAAAAAAAGGCAACATTTTCATTCAAGGCTAGAAAGCAGAGTTAGTGCCCATGGATCTTTTTTTTTTATTATTTGATTTGATTTACAATGTTGTATTAGCATCATGTTTACAGCAAAGTGGATCAGTTTGGCGGCTATATGTATGTGTGTGTGGTTTTCCCCTTGGTAATCCTAAATTTAATTTTTACCATTGGGTTTGTTTCTGTTTTATAAATAAGTTCTTTTGTATCATTTTTATTACATTCCACATATAAGTGATATCACATGATACTGTCTGTCTGGCTTACTTCACTTAATAAGATAACCTCTATGTTCATTCATGTTGCTGCAAATGGCATTATTTCATCATTTTTATGGCCAAGTAATATTCCATTGTATATATGTACCACATCTTAATCCATTCATCTGTTGATGGACATCTAGGTCATTTCCATACCTTGGCTATCCTACAGGGTCCTGCAATGAATACTGGGGTGCGTGTATTTTTTGAATTATACTTTTCCCCAGATATATGCCCAGGGATGGGATTACTAGATCATATGGTAGTTTTACATTTAATTTTTAAAGGAACGTCCATACTGTTTTCCATAATGTCTCTACAAATCTACATTCCCACCAAGAGCGAAGGAGGGCTTCTTTTTCTCCACACCCTCTCGAGCATTTATTGTTTGTAGACTTTTTGATGATGGCCATTCTAGCTGGTGTGAGGTCACACCTCACTGTAGCTTTGATTTGCATTTCTCTAAAAATGAGTGATGCTGAGCATCTTTTCATGTGCATTTTGACCTTCTGTCTATCCTCTTTGGAGAAATTTATATTTCCATAGTCTACCCATTTTTTTGATTGGGCTGTTTTTTGTTTATACAAAGCTGTGCAAGATTTTGCATATTTTGGAGATTGCTTCTTTGGCAAAGATTTTCTCCCATTCTGTGGGTTGTCTTTTCATTTTGTTTATGGTTTCCTTTGCTGTGCAGAACCTTTTAAGTTTAATTAGGTCCCATTTGTTTATTTTGGTTTTTATTTTCATTGGGAGGTGGATCAAAAAAGATACTGCTGCAATTTGTGTCAAAAGCATTCTGCCTATGTTTTCCTCTAGGAGTTTAATAGTATCCAGCCTTACATTTAGGTCCTTGATCCATTTAGAGTTTATTTTTGTGTATATTAGAGAATGTTCTAATTTCATTTTTTTACATGTAGCTGTCCAGCTTTCCAAACACCATTTATTGAAGAGACTGTCTTTTTCCCACTGTATATTCTTGGCTCCTTTGTCGTAGATTAGTTGACCACAGGTGCATGGGTTTATCTCTGGGCTTTCTATCCTATTGTACCGATTTATATTTCTGTTTTTTATAATATTTCTACCTGGGCCCTGACCTTGACCCTAAAGTAGCACAAGTTGATGTCAGGAGCAAACGCAAGCAAGAGAGAAGAGTCAGCTTTGGGTTGAGGGAAGGCTCAGGAAGGAACAGAGGACCTAAGCTGAGTTAGACACGCTAAGTTGGAGGAAACAGGGATCCAGGCTTGGCCAGGGAGGCAGCAGTAATACGGGGGTAACTGAGTGACTATAGCTTAGAGCCCTAACACCCCAACAGGGGCCAGATAAAGTAGGCAGGGTTTGAGGGAACAAAGGACCTCTCATTGCCCCTTGTCTCTAACCTGATGCCATGGGGACAGGGATGAAGATCACATGACATGGAGTGCCCGTGGCTCAGATAACTGTGTGGAAATAACTGCTAGAATATAACACAGGCTCAATCCCATTTGCGTCTTCCTGCCTTTTGCTTTGTGCCGTCAATATTCATTTCCGTCCACTTACTTTTCTGGTGCTCTTCGTTCTCTCCTGCAACTGTTTCTGTCTGGATCAAAGAACTACTTTTAGTTTTGTTTTTAGTGCAGGCCTAAGTGTGACACACCCCATCAATTTTTGTTAGTAAGACTCATTCGATCATCTTCATTGTTGAAAGGTAATTTCACAAGTATAGAATTCTGGAGGAGCAGTTCTTACCTTTTTTTTTCTTTCTTTCTTTCAATTTTTCTTTTTTTTAGGGCCGCACCTGCAGCACATGGAAGTTCCCAGGCTAGGGGCTGAATCGGAGCTGCAGCCACCAGCCTATGTCACAGCCACAGCAACACAAGATCTGAGCCACGTCTGCAATCTACACCATAGCTCACGGCTACGCCAGATCCTTAACCCATTGATTGGGGCCATGGATTGAATGCGCATCTTTGTGGGTACTAGCTGGGTTCTTAACCCGATGAGCCACAGCAAGATCTCCTAGTTCTTATTTATTTCAAGGTACAATCCCACTGCATTCTGTCTTCCATTGCTGATGTTGAAGTCAAAGGTCAATGTAATTGTTGAACCTTGACTATAATGTACCCTACCCACTCCTACCCAGGCAGCTATTAAAACTTTCTCTAATTTTCTGCACTTCTGTAATGTGTCTAGTATGGTTTTATTGATATTACCTTTCTTGTGGTTCCCAGAGCTTCTTGATCACACGGGGCCTTGTATTATAACGAACACTGTAAATACGTTAAGGTTCTACCTCCCTCTCAGAATAAAAATCAGAGTTTTAATTAAAGAAATAACATATTTGGACACATAATGGTTAAAGTTTCCTCTGGCTTCTATGATGAGAACAGCAGAAAGAGTTGAGGGGAGAAATAAGGAAATGACTGAAGAGGTCCTAGAGCATGCAGAGGAGAGGAAATGAGGTCCCACGGCCAAGGTGGTGGCCTGCATGTGCTGAGAAGTCATCAGGTTCCTTTTCTCTCACACCCTGTATCTTATCTCTTTGTATAGAACTCGGGTGCGAGAGAAAAGCGATTCAAGGATAACAAGACCTCCGAGTAGCAGGCAGGAAGGAGCTGTGGGATTGCTGAGCAGAACTAGATCCTACACTCAAGCTCCCTTCCTGCCACGTCATAGAAGACATGCAGCTCTCCAGCCTCATTTAGGATGTTGGGAAGGTGACTGCAAACATTGCCACTAGGCCCAGACTACCGCACCGGGTTTCTTTTCAATAATCTCTTATTTCTTGTGTGATGATTAAATTTTGCATGCCTATAGCCAGCTCAAATTTTTGTTCATTCCTTGTGTGCCAAACTCAAACGTGTGAATACATAAAATAACTGTCCTTTAACTACTTGTGACTAATCTTGGTTGCTCTTGGTTGCTCTGGTGTTAGAGATATTACCTGACTATGGGAATATCACCATGTTCCACTTCATCGGTGATGTGTATAACCTACAGGCTGGTGACATTTCTCGAGTAAGGAGAAGGATAAGCAGATCTCTGTTTTGGAAACAGCTTCTCTTAAGGCATGCTACACTCTATCTATGGGTTGTTGGGTTTTGATGTTATTTTTAAGCTTTCCACACATCCCAATTATGCTAAGAAAAACAAGATTTTTTTTTTTTGGTCTTTTTAGAGCCACACCCGTGGCATATGGAAGTTCCCAGGCTAGGGGTTGCATCAGAGCTGTAGCCGCCGGCCTCCACCACAGCCACAGCTACACCAGATCCGAGCCGTGTCTGCAACCTACACCACAGCTCACGGCAACGCCGGATCTTGAACCCACTGAGCGAGGCCAGGGATAAAACCCGTATCCTCATGGACACTAGTCAGGTTTATTAACCACTGAGCCAGGATGGGAACTCCAAGCACAGATTTTTTAACTAAAGGTAGGACATCATTTCCATTTCTGTGTGTGTATATAAACGTTAGCAGGAACAAGGAGAGCAGATATGGGAAACGAGCCTAAGTTAGTTTCTGGTCTCCAAGTACACCCTTCCCACCTTGACAATGTTCAACCATCCGACGTGGGCCTAGAGATCCTCTTTCAAAGGTAATATGAATAGACATATATAGAAATGGAGAAAGAACTGGAGACAGAGATTGAAAGATCTAAGCCCTAAAAAGCAGTCACTGAGAAACAAAGGAGTCACAATAAACGTAGAAGAATGCATATGTGAACAACTGTATATGAGGGCTTGTGTGACCACACAAATTCTAGTTGTCAGGAATGATTTTAAGAGAGTGCCTAGTACGTAAATTAGTACTGGACAGAGGAAATGTGGAAAAACACAGGTCAGTATCCCCATTCCCCATCTGCTTTGCCCACGTCTTTACTCCATGACCCCGGGCCTCGTGATGGGGAGCTCTGAGAGCACAGCCTATTGCACTTAACGTTTCCTTCTTTCTCTCGGGACAGAGACTTAAGTGTAGAGCCCTGCCCTAACAGCCCATGAATTCCCAACCCTGAGCACAGATTCAATACTCAGCCATATTTTGTGAATGGATTAGTAAACAAACTCACTCTTGCTGAAAACAAAACTAATCTGTATGCAATAAAAGAGTTGCACAATGTATAGAGAAATGTCAAAAAAAAAAAAACTTGTTTTCGTAAAAGTATGTGATGAGAGGGATTGCCATGAAGTTGAAGAAGTCAAAGAATACATGAGGCAACTCGGTTGAAGAAAGACATTTTAACAAGCAAAGCTCTCTGTAGTGGAACCTGTGCCCCTAGAAGATCATGAGCTCCCAAACTGGTAATATTCAGGCGGAGACTGGGCACAAACAGTCAGACTAAAGGACATTCCTGCCTCACATGAAATGGGGATCCTCCCCAGGTCCTGAGTGGAGAGTTCACCAAATCCACTCAGTAAATTAACTTGAAAGCATCTTGTGTTTTGGGTGATGCTGCCAGAAGGAGAACCTGTTGCCCCTTACAGAAGAGTTGGCTCTTGGAGGAGACAGCAGAGTCAGCAGCTTGAGTCCAAACACCCAGAAGACACAGTCCCTTGTGTCCTGATCATACTGGTTACTCTGAGTTTCAGTATACCAGTTAGTTTGTTCATTATACCAGGAGGGACCTAAACAAGGAGACCTGGCAACCGTCTACTTCCTATTAGATCCCCATCCCTGTCCAGCACCCAACGACCCCCTCTATCCCCACCTGCCCCTCACTGTCCATTTACACATCCTTCCCCAGGAACAGTCCTAAGACTCGTTCACGGAGCTGCTTGGTCCTGACTCCATAGATGATGGGGTTGACCATGGGTGGGAAGAGCAGATAGAAATTGGCAAAGAGGATATGGACATGAGGGGCAGCCCGGCGAGCCACACGGTGCATGACTGAGGAGATGACCACAGGTGTGTAGAAGGCTAAAATGGCACCTATGTGGGACACACATGTCCCAAAGGCCTTGTACCGAGCCTCCTGAGAGGTAAGCTGCAGAACCGCTCGAAGGATGAAGATATACGACAGGATAACAAAGAGCAGGTCCAACACCACTATAAACATGGCCACTGCAATGCCATAGATATTGTTGAAGCGAGTGTCCCCACAGGCCAG
>PVHT020000037.1:9972630-10030048 GCA_004024745.2 Catagonus wagneri | reverse complement strand
TCATCAGTGTCACAGCCCGAGTCACAGCGGCCACGCCAATCTTGGTGATAAGGGGCCCAGTCAGCACTGTGGTGTAGTGCAGTGGCCTGCAGATGGCCACATAGCGGTCAAAGGCCATGGCCAGCAGCATCGCCGACTCCATGATAGAGAAGGAGTGGAGAAAGAACATCTGGACCAGACAGGCATAGAAGCTGATTGCACAGTCCCTAAACCAGAATATGGCAAGCATTTTGGGCACTGTTGTAGAAGACAGGACCAGATCAATGGTTGCCAGCATGGCCAGGAAGAGGTACATGGGTTCATGAAGGGCTGTATTAGCCAGGATAATGAACAGAAGGGTGCAGTTGCCCAGCAGGGCCAGAGTATAGGCAAAGCAGAACGGAACAGAGATCCAGACATGCAGGTGCTCCAGGCCGGGGACCCCCATCAGCAAGAAGACTGCTGGATGAGTTGAGGTGATATTGGACACTGACATGGCCAACAGAAAGTCCCTCTCTCTGGTCTACCTCCACAGGGTGCTTCCAGGAAGGACCCAACACCAGCAGAATTAGCGTTCAAGTTCACACTCTGATCATTGATATGAAAGGATTAGACCTTGATCCTATTTCTGGACCTTAAAAGAAATTAGCAAATAATCTTAATATGCATGGCAGAATATTATCCATCATCTCTGCCCTCAAGATGCTTATAAAACTCTTCAGTGACCGGGACAATAGCAACAGAGCTAGAAGGCAGTCTTCACACAGGAATCGAGTGGGTGAAGAGCTCTGTGGTCTTTGTGTGGCCAAGGACAGCTTTGTAAAGGATACAGCTACCAGATTAATTTGAATTTGACCCTGAACACTCGCTGCCTTCCTTTTGCCTCCCAATCCTAATTATGAGAGGGAAATCTCCTGAAACTTCAAGCTAGAATATATAAAAAGTAATTAAGCCTGGCACCTTCCAGTAATTCGCTTCTCTCCAAGTGTTATGGCTTTTCTCTAAGAGAGGTCCCACAGGTCCCACAGGTCCTCACCTGATAATCAGAAATCGCCCATAAAACCCCACTTCCAGCTAACCTGAGAGTGTGAGACGTCCTCTTGTTCTCCTTCACCTAACTTCAGCTTTCACCTCTACGTACCTGTACCCTCACCTGCTTTCCTTTCCAGCACTCATGACATTCAGAAGAAAAGATGCTCCACTTCTACCTTTTTGCAAGAGCAACCTACGAATGTCTTGAAATTTCATACCACTCCCTTTCCCGGAGGGATCCTTTATCTCCTTTTTTCCCATTTATCATCATTTACTTTGAAAATGCATAATCAGGAGTTCCAGCTGCGGTGCAATGGGATTGGCAGCGTCTTGGGGGCCCGGGGATGCAGGTTCAATGCCTGGCCTGGCACAGTGGGTTAAGGATCCAGCACTGCCACAGCTGCAGCATGGCTCAAATCTGATCCCCGGCCTGGAAACCCCACATGCTGTGGGGCAGCCAAAAAAAAAAAAAAAAAGGCATAATCATTTGCTTCCCAAAATTTTGAACCATGTCCCTTCTCTTTTTTTCTCCTTCTGAGGATTAGTTCAGACACTGACATCCATTCACCATGGATGAATGGATAAAGAAAATGTGGTATATCATACACAATGAAATACTGCTCAGCCACAAAAAAGAAGAAAATCCTGCCATTTGTGACAACACAAAGGGACGTTGAGGGCACCATGCTAAGTGATACAAGTCAGACAGATAAAAAATATATTGTACGATCCACTTATATATAGAACCTAAAAAAACTGAACTCATAAAAACAAAGACCGATGGTTGCAGAGGCAAGGGGGTGGGAGAAGATGGTCAAAAGGTACAAAGGTACAATTTCCAGTTGTAAGATAAATAAGTTCTGGGAACATAAAGTACAGCACGGCGACTATAGCTAATACCGTATTGTGTATTTGAAAGTTGCTAAGAGTAGGTCTTAAAGTTCTCATCACCGCAAGAAAAACATAACTAATGTGAGGAAATAGATGTTAACGAGTGGTAATCATTTTGCAGTATATACATGTATCAAATCATTGCATTGTACACCTTAAACGAATACAATATTATTGCCAATTACATTTCAATAAAATAAAAAAAAATTAATTTAAAAAAGCAGCACAAATCTAAAACATTAAAAAGTGCTCAGTAGGCGTTCCCATCATGGCTCAGTGGTTAGCGAGCCCGACTGCCGTCCATGAGGACAGGAATTTGATCCCTGGCCTCATTCTGTGGGTTAAGGATCCGGCGTTGCCGTGAGCTGTGGTGTAGGTCACAGGCAAGGCTCGGATCCCGCGTTGCTGTGGCTGTGGCGAAGGCTGGCAGCTACAGCTACAGACCCCTAGCCTGGGAACCTCCATATGCCCTGGGGGGTGGCCCTAAAAAGACAAAAGACCAAAAAAAAAAAAAATTCAGTAAATGTAAGCATTTTTTTGAATTGAGAAAACTAAAGGTTAAATTTCTTACTGCCAATCACATGGTTGGTCAATGTCAAAGATTAAACTTGAACTTAGATAATTCCGGTTTCCTGCCTTCAAATTCCGTGTCTTAAACCACTGTGCTCTTCTGCCTCAAGCTTGCTGCTCCACAGACAGTTCAAATCCAGCCCGATCAGGTTAAATAAAATGCTAACTTATTACCACAGTACAGGGAAAAGCTTTAGAATCTAAAGACTTGGCCCCATGTAATGCCGTCAGTCTATCAGCAGAAACTGACAATCACTGACATTTTTAAAGTTTTCACTTCCTCACCCACCTATGAATAAAGGCAATAGCTTCCCACCACCACCTTACTGAGTTTTCTTGTGAGGAAAGATGAAATCACTTATGAGAACAGACCTTGAAGACTGTAAAGCCATCTGGCATCATCATCGTCAGAGTGAGCGCTTTCAGTACTAGGACTGTGACTTATTCATTTGTTTATTCACACACTCTACTGAATACAGTTGGTGCCCAATAAGTGCTTTTGAAATAAATGCGTGAATGCTCCCTTCCCAGAGAAACTTCCTTTTTTCTGCTGTTGTATATCACCATCTGATCCAAACTGAGACTCACTGGCTGTCTCTGCATTTTAATCACCTCTAAAGACGTAAATTCTATGAAACCTCCCATCACTTTTGGTTAATGAGATCAGAATAAAAGTCCTCTTTTGGTTAGAAACTTCTCCAAGTCTAATGCGTATCTGCGTTGTCTCTAACACTCAGCACAGGGATGGACAGCTGGAAGCCCCATGCCAACGAGGCTGTGTTTTTTTATATCTACTGCAGACTATAGCCATGACATGGATATAAGAACTCGCTAAATATTTCTTGAACGAATGGAAGAATACCCTTTTAAACATACTTTCACCCTCATCCTAAGCAAAAATGCTTCTCCAGTTCCAAACAGCTGTCTCCTCCTCCCTGAGATCGCGTCTCCCTTCCACCTTGTGGGCTCATGCTGACCATCACCCGCGCCAGGTTACGTGCCCACCCAACCTCCACCTCACTGCTCATCGACAATTTCCAGAACCTCCCTCTTTCCAAATTCAGCAAAAACATACCTGTAGTTTAATTCACGATCCAGCTCTGTTTGCCTGGTCTCCTCTCTCCCCCAACACCCCTGAACCTACTTGGCTTGAGCGTTTGGTCCAGTCCTTACGGGAAATCGTCTTCTGTCTCCTGCCTCCACGGCCACGATGCCAGCAGCTGACAAAACAAAGCCTGTGTCATTTATTACTTTGTCTCCCCCCCGAGCGTACGTGGCTCCACGCGTAGAGACTATTCGGTCACGGCCGTAAATGCTTTGGTAGGCTGTACCCTTCTACCCAGGGGACCCTAGCAAGAGGTATCTAGAAAACTCAGTGCCCGAATAATCACAGAGGACCAAGTAACGGTAAAAGGACTAAGTTCCTTCTCTTCTGACGCATGCCAACATTCTATCTGCAGGACCACACCGAAAGGTCCAGCTGGTTGTTCTCGAAACCTTTATTAAGAAAGGGTACCTGAACTGTCCCTTCCATCTCCTTTTAGATTTCTTCCTTTTTCCCCCCAGACTATTACAGCAGCTGTGACTGAGGTGGGGCCAGACAGTGAAGTAGGAGAAGTGGCAGGTTCTTCAGCTAAGGTCTTCTCAGATGGTCCCTAACACACAATACAGAAGCACAGGCCTGGGAGGCAGAAAAGGGCTTCTTCTCATAACAATGGGATGGAAGCATTAGAGGCTTGGAGAAGAGAAAGGATCTGAGGAGGTAGCAAGGTCTCTTGTTAGACTCAGACATACAGAACGAGAATGACAGAAGACAGGAAAAGCAGGAGATTAGGTAAACGCCAAAGAGCCGGGAAACATGCTCAGGCACGATCGGTCCGTGACAGGTGGGTGGACTCTGCCCGTGTGCCCCAGCCTTTGGGTATGCCCTTTAGTGATTACTATTTTCAGTCTGGTTTCTGCTGTTATGCTGGTTACTCTGGTTTTCTCTGCCAGCCGCAGCTCACGTGGCCTCTTTCCTGGACCTGAGCCCCCCAGGTGCCCTGCTCCAGCCCTCTGGGCGCCAGCTGATCCCGGCATCAATGCCCCTCCCTGGTCTGCTTGCCTCTCATCCCTTCTGCGCCTCCCCCCTTACTGTGTCCCGTGTAGCCCGACCACCCCGGGCCTAACGTGTCCTCACCGCCCTGCACGAGGCTCAGTTCATTTTCTCAAAGGCACAGGACGAAGTGATGCCGTGGCGAAGAGGGAGCTATAAAGGGGTCTGGCTCTCTGCTCCCCATCAGTTACTCTTTCCACAAGTGGAAAAGGAAACAGCAGGCCCTGTCCCTGAGGCCCGCCCCCAAAGGGACCCTTGATGGGCCTGGTGTCTTCTCTGGGATGACCCTGGGGGACTTCTCTGTCCCAGGCTCCAGTCTTCTGGGGTTCCTGCCCTGGCTCCCCTCACCATTCTCTGGCATCCGCCCATCTCCCTGGAGGCAGCGTGTAGTCTGGCTTCAGTCCCCACTGTGCCGGCGCCCCCTCACCTCCCTCCCCTGCAGCGCCTGCTAGAAACAGCCCCCTTGGACTATGCAGACGGCTGCCTGCCTCAGGTGCCTGCTTGCTTGCTTGCTTGCTTGCTTTTTTTTGGCCGCTCACACATCATGCAGAAGTTCATAGGCCAGGAACGGAACCTGTACAACAGCAGTGACCCAAGCCACTAGCAGTAACAACACTGGGTCCTTAACTGCTGAACCAGCAGGGAACTCCTGTGGGTGCTTGCGCATTGTGACTTATAAACGTGGGGTTCAGTCGTAGCTATGTCAAGGTTTTCTGTTCGCTGCTTGTTTGATTTGGTTTGGAGTTTTTATTTTGTTTTGTATTATGGACAGAGCTCTGAGCTAATGCGGTGAGTGAGAAATTAGGTGTGAGTCCCAGTTTGTGACGTTGATGAGGCATCAACTTCTCTGCTGTTTATTTACCTATTATGTGGAGACAATAACCCCAGGCCCGCCCCAACTCTTAATTTGGGGACAATCTAATGAGATTGTTGAGGAATAACTACCAATGTCGTTTTTATTACTTAATTAAACATTAATAACACCAGAGGTGACACGTTCCTCCTGTGACTGGTCTCAGCATCCCCTCTTCTGCCATGGTCCTGGGAGGGGATTTTCACAAGGGCAACCTCTGTCTTTTAACCTAAGCCAACTCTATGAGAACTCCCAACAGTTCTACTGAGACTGCCCCCTGCTGGCTTCCCCGACTCTTCGCCCAGAGACATCCAGACCCTGCATCGGTCGTCCCAGCGTCTGTCCCACAGGGACAAGGACTCACCTCTCTCTCCTGGGGTCTCGGAACACTCTGCTTGAGGCGGACCTTGCCCACAGCGCCTGCGTGGCCAGAGGCTGAGTTAGGCTGAGGAGACATGGTCCCAGCTTGAGGTTCACACACTGATGCTGGACACGGTCTGGAAGACACCCAGGTTGAGTTACGAAAAGATCATGGAAACTCTTTCTTTCGTTTTTAAAGAAACTGCCACACTATTTCCCACAGTGGCCGCACCATTTTGCATTCCCACCGGCAGCGCACGGGGTTTCCGTTTCTACACCTCCTCACTCACACTCGCTGCTGTCAGTTTTCCAATAACAGTCATCCGAACGGATATGAAACGGGACCCATGGTGCTTTGATTCGCTTGTCCCTAATAATTAGTGATGCTGAATATCCTGTGTTTATTGGCCATTTGTACATCTTTGGAGAAATGTCTATTCGAGTCTTTTTGCCCATTTTGAGTTGCACTGTTCATTTTGCTGTAGTTCTTTACATATTCTAGATATTAGTCTCCTATCAGATACACGTGATTTTCAAACATTTTCTCCCACTCTTGTGTTACCTTCTCAATTTCTTAATAGTGTTCCTTAATGAACAAAAGTTTTTCACTTCGTGAAGCTCGATTTACCTGTTTTTATTTTGTTGCCTATACTTTGGATTTGGCAGGGACTTCTTGGATATGACCCCCAATGTTGTGAAACTGTTCATCTGTGTTTTCTTCTGAATTTTATAATTTTAGATCTTCTGTTTAGGTCTTTGCTCCATTTGAGTTAATTTTTGTATGTGGTATGAGAGTGAAGGTCCAAATTTATTACTTTGCATGTGGATTTCTAGTTCTTCCAACACAATTTCTTGAAACACCAATAGTCAGTTCTTCCATTTTTATTGAGGTAAAACTGACTAATGAAAATTGTATGTACTTACAGTCTACAAACTGATGTTTTCATATATATCTGTATTTTGAAACAGTCACCACCATCAAGCTGGGTAATATCCATTACCTTTTTCTTTTCTTTTTCCCATGGTAAGACCACTGAAGATCTATCATCTTAGCAAATGTCAGGTATATGACACGGTATTGCTAATTACCAATAATCAATTCTTATACCTCATCTCACTCAACTCTCTGGCAACATTAGGCAGAGACAGAGAGTCTCTACTTCCTAGCTTCCTCAACAACCCTCCCTAAAGGTTTTCTTCCTACCTCATTATGTCTTCTTCTAAGTATCCTATTTTTTTTTTTTTTTTTTTTTTTTTGTCTTTCTAGGACTGCACTAATGGCATGTGGAGGTTCCCAGGCTAGGGGTCGAACTGGAGCTGGAGCTGCTGGTCCACACCATAGCCACAGCAATGTGGGATTTGAGCTGTGTCTGCGACTGACACCACAGCTTACGGCAATGTCAGATCCTTAATCCACTGAGCAAGGCCGGGGACTGAACCCGTGTCCTTGTGGATACTAGTTGGGTTCATTAACCACTGAACCATGAAAGGAACTCCCTTTAACATTTTTAATTAAAGTATAGTTGATTTACAATGTTTGTTAGTTTCTGCTATACAGCAAAGTGACCCAGTCATACAAATATATATATGTATGTATATACACAAACACACACACACACACATACATATTCCTTATCTTATATCGTCTTCCATCATGGTCCATCTCAAGAGATTGGATATAATTTCTTGTGCTATACAGTGGGACCTCGTTTACCCATTCTAAATGTATCAGTTTGCCCTAATATCTATTTTTGAATGTCTAATATATATTTCCAAGCTTACATGTCCAAAACAGGACCCTGATTCCTTTCTTCCTTCACAGTTGTAAACCTACTTTAATATCAGTGTTTGCACTTGCACTAAAGCCCTGGCACTCACCCAGTTCCTCAACTGGAAGTCTCCACCCCAGAGTTCATCATAATCTCATAACCCTACGTCCAATCAATCATCAGTAATCCTATCTGCTGCATCCTCAAAGCATATTCCAAATGTAATCACTTTTCATTGCCTCTGCCACTGCTACCTCATTTTGCTCTTTGACTGTAACGATGATGCTTTTATGGCATTCACTTGTTTTATTCAACACAAAACTGAGCACCAACCACGGGGCATGTACTAAAGGATGTAACGGTGATGAAAAGAAACCCATCCATACAATCCTAGAGCTTACAATCTGCTTGAAGAAACAGTGGTCGTGAAAAGCCATTCTAGTAATTGGTAATCATGTTCCTCTATTTCTTATAAGAAATAACTTTTAAAATTAACTATGAATAAAGTACTTACATAGACAAAAAGGTCTGCTTAGGCCCTTATTGTGCTATTATAACATAAAACACTTTTGGGCAAATATTGGGTGGTTTCTGTTACTACAAGAATTCTGGAAGATTATTCTCTCTAAAATATACTGAAGCCCTAAGGCATGGCATCCAATCACAACACAATGAACACGACTGCAGCAAAGAAACCAAGTCACATGTGTTGCTTCTCACTTGTACATAAGACGAGTTTCTTTCCTTTTTTTTCTTTTTTAGGGCTGCAACCGCAGCATATGGAGGTTCCCAGGCTAGGGGTCTAATCAGAGCTACAGCCGCCGGCCTGCGCCACAGCCACAGCAATGCCAGATCAGAGCCGTGTCTGCGACCTACACCACAGCTCATGGCAACGCCGGATCCTTAACCCACTGAGCAAGGCGAGGGATTGAACCCGCATCCTCGTGGATCCTAGTCGGTTACGTTAACCTCTGAGCCAGGAAGGGAACTCCTAAGCCAATTTTCTTGATTGCAGTGACTCTTGGATTTGATGTGCCCCAAAATCTCCTGAGAATGAGTTAGAAAGACAAATTCTGAGGCCAGACCCTGATACTATATAAGAATCTCTACAGATAGGGCACAGGAATCTATGTCTTTATATGTGTTCTGAAACTATCACATACTTGGAAAAAATAGTACAAGTACAGTAGAGAACATTTTTATTTTTCCACTTCAGAATAAGTTGGCGACCAGATGCACCATCGCCTCTGAATAATTTAGAGTGTGTTTCCTATAAACAAAGACATTCGCTGATAATCCTACTACAATAATCAAAATCAGAGAATTCCCAGCCCTGTTAAAAGTTTCCCCAAATGGCTCAATAATATCCTTGATGGCAGAGGATCCAGTTTAGAATCGCACATTTCATGATGGGAATATCCAAGGTCAGGGTATTTCAGTCTCCTTCAACCAAGATCAGACCCTTAGTCTTTCCTTGAGTTTCAAGATCTTGAACATTTTGAAGATTTTATGATTATAGAACTAACTCCTTCTACATGAGCCTGTGTCTTTTCTATGTCTCTTCTTTTTCTTTCTCTCTCTCCTTCTCCCTCTCTCTCTTTCCCTCTCTCTCTCTCTCTCTCTCTCTCTATATATATATATATAAATATAATTGTTCACCAACTTTTAGAAGTCTGCATTCTCCAAACCAGACTCTGGCGTCCTTGACAACAGGTGCATAATCCTTTGACTCTCTGCCCTAAACTCTAACGTGGTGCTTTGCATATAATAAATGCTCAATCAATTATCACTGAATTGGATAAAATTATTAAAAAAAAAAACCTCTTTTTATTGAGTGTTTGGCATAAACCAGGCAACACGGTATTTGCACTGCATATTTCACTTCATTTAATATTAGTTGCCTCCCCACTTTACAGATGAAGAAATGACATTCAGAGAAGTTAAGTAGCTTGCCCCAAAGAAACACTGAGAAGCAAATATTTGGGCCAGACGGAAGGGACCAGGAGGAAAAGCAAAATTAGTGAATTACCCTAAAAGGGGCTCCTATGCTAAAAAGCCTTCAGGTTTATCTGTGCTCAGGGGTCTTCCCATTTAGCCCCTTCCTACTCACACTGAATTTCCAGAGTAGATCTTCTCTGCCATCCTATCCTTAAACCCTATACCATCAAAGCCTGAATTTCCTGGCTTTAGTTTTCTGCCTCTTCCTAGCATCCCAGAGGTCTTTGTAGTGCCTTCATCCCCAGGGAATTTTACTCTGTTAGGGCTCTAATGACAGGATAAATACTCTAGCTCTTTGACTCCCCACACTCTAAGCCCTGCAGGACCTGAGCCTCCGCTGTCGCTCCCACCCCAGACCAGGTAAGCCTGTCTAGTGCTGAACACTGCAGTAGGCACGCTATGAGCAGACCAGACACCTAGCTGCCAAGATAACTTTCTCGCAGAGTCGGTCTCCACTTCAGACAAAAAGGACTTCTGAATGAATCACACCTTTTGAGCCTTGCTTCATGCTGTGTACTGCTACTGCTCTTCAGCTAATTGCCCCCTGGAACGATTCCTCACAGTGGCCTCTGATGTGGGAATTCCCCCGTCTCCAGGTCACAGAAGAGGAAGCAAGCTGAGAGGTTAGGTGACTTGACTGAGACCACCCAGCAGGTGAATTCTCGGCAGGGAGCGGGGGCCAGAGGCTCACGAGCACCTCCAGGGACAAAGAATTTGCTCTTTTCCTTCCTTGTTCCTTGTATTTTAGTTCCTATTCTTATATATACAATTTTTCCTTTTTTTCTTTCTTTTTTAATGCCTGCACCTACAGCACGTGGAAGTTGCTAGGCTAAGGGCCAAATCAGAGCTACAGCTGCGGGCCTACACCACAGCCACACCAACGCGGGATCTGAGCTGCGTCTGCGACCTACAGCACAGCTCATGGCAACGCCAGATCCTTAACCCACCGAGAGAATCCAGGGATTGAACCTGCATCCTCATGGTTACTAGTCAGGCTCACAACCTGCTGAGACACAACAGGAACTCCCTATTCTTACATATTTTTAAGTAAAGCCTTTCACATACCAAATGCTAAGGTAATTCAGAACACAGATGTGAGGGAGGGGCCAAAGGCAGAGTTATCCTGGGTGGGCCACTGGAAAAGGCTGTTTCTCCATGCCGTCTCCAGAGATAGATGAATCAAAGAAAATACCAGAGTACAGCAGAAGAGCGTTCAAAGGCAGAGAGAATAAAGCTACAGCAGTCCCTAGCCACTCACCTTTGCCATGGAAAGGGTTCTGCAGCCGTGTTACCCACCTCCCAGCCCACCGCCCGTAGGTCACTGAATCAGAGAGAAGTGGCGAGGGCTTCTCTGGAGCCCGGTGACGGTAACCCACCTCTGGCCTCGCGTGTTTCCTGGTGTCCTGCCATCTCCCATCCTAGACATTCTGCATGAGATTTAACTACGTATTAGTGAGAAAGCCAGAAAGTGAGGATCGCAAAGGCTTCACCTTCGCCTTGACCTCTTCCCTGGATTCTGGGAATATTGTGCTTAACATAAAATATTGTAACTTCGCTTTCCCCATCTGTGCAAATGGGGGGCTGAGGCGAGGAGAGCTTTGCGGTCACTGTGCTGTGGAGCTGTGAGCATAGAGGAAAACTTTGAGTGGCAGCTTAGAGGCTCAGACAACTTGATTCAATCATTAAGAGACAGTGGGAAGAGAAAAGAGGGGAGAGGAAGAAAGCAAAGCTTTCAGTATAATGTGATATAACAGTATTCCAGTTATACTAAATAATCCAGTATAACTGGATTATTTAGCTGTCAATTTTCTCCACACCAAAGAAAGGGCCCTGGAGCTTGTACATCTTAAAACAAAGCTTTCCTAGATAATTGAACCTGTGTCTTCTGAGTATAGCCTTGCACATGCATTTTGCACAGCAGCATAAGAAGACCCACACAATCGCCAGCTCAGCCAAACACATAGGGCGCTCATTCAGAGAATGGATCTGTTGGACATACACTATTTCACAAGGTCCCCTGACTCAGATATTTCTCTGTCCCTGACCCTTCAGCCACCACAAAAACTAAAATCTCGTCTAGATATGGTTGGACCCAAGCTGGATGGTGGAAACTCAGGGAGAGGAGAGCGCGCAGAAGAGAACGCATGCAGTATGGGGAGGAAGGGAGGACAGGACAGAAAGAGACGAGAGTGATTTGCTCAGTGTCACAGTGACCGCCACATCTGGCACTGGGACGGGAAACCTGGCGGCCTGGTCCAGGGCTCCTTCCCCCAGACCCTGTTAGACTTGCCCTCTCCCTCCCTGCCTCTCCCTTTCCGGGCCGGGGCGGCTGGTGCACCGCATTGCAACGATGCTGCAGATCACGCTTGGGGACACAGAGGAGCTGTCTCAGAGGGTCCAATTATCTCTGTCCCATCCAGCAACCAGGACGCAATCCGGTCCCGTTATCTTAGAAACCAGCATGAGAAAGGTACCTTTCTCTCCCTCGCTCTTTTCTGCACTGTCCGCGTCTATTTCTGATTCTTGTTTTCAGTCTTCTTGCCCTTCCATCCTCCTCTCCTCTCCCTCTAGTGTCCCCTTTCTGAATTTTTTAATTTAATCTCCCCCATGTCTCAAACTCTCCATCGCCGGCTGGCGAGTGGATAAGAGAAAAGCGAGAAGGCACTTGAGGTGAGGGAAGACGAGGGGATCTAGAGAGCGTGGGCAGGGGACAAAGAGACGGGTGGACATGTGTGGAAGCTTGGTACTTGGCTTTGACCAGACTTGGCTGTGTATTTGCTTCCCATGAATTATTCTGCATTTCCAATGACTAAAATTCACTTTTCATTCTCTCTTCTTCTCATGTGCCTTTGATGTTTATGAGAGACTTTGGTTTGAATGCAATAATATCTCTGTAACTCTATCAGATCACACATTGTGGCCAAACCAGCCTGATACCTACCACTGGCCAATTCTGCACAATTTCACCTGTTTCCTAGCAGCATCCATGCAGGACACCCAAGGCAAGCACAGGATCCTAGTATTAACATTACTCAGGCAATGTTGTGAAACTCAGCCCCACAACGTGTGCTCCGTTGTTCCTGCTCTGAACCCCGGTTTTGAGGCTCACCTGAGAGAAATCACAGGCTCAATGGTTTGAAAAACCCACCCCGCATCTCCCCGATTTCCCTTCTCTGCCCCTCAGTCCTGATCTTCCCATCTTGAAAAGTAACCACATATGATTCATTTGATCATGACATTACCCTGACACTGCCACTTGGGCAGATGATTTGGAAGAACTCAATGGTGGCATATAGGCATAAGACGATTCACAGGCATAAAAAAAGAAAAGAAAGCTGCAGGAGTCTCTAGGCACTCACTTCACCACAGAGAGAGTTCTGCAGCCACACCAGTCACCCTACACCCACCCCCACCTAGACACAGCTGACTCAGACACAAGTGGAAGGGGCTCCTTTGAACCCTGATAATGATACCCTCACTTCCTGCCTTGCGTCACTTCCCAGGGCTCTACAATCTTCTCACCCTGGATGTTTTTCATGGGCTCTAGCTCAGCTCTTTCCTGCTGCCATCTCAGTTTGAGCCACGGCATGAGGATACATTCCAACTGTTTCATCTCGCAGAGTTTCCTAGAGCTCAGATCAAGGCAGTGAGCTCTTCCCTGCCAGCCCTACCTTGACCTAGCCATGCACTTCACAAACCACAGCCATCAGAACCCAACCTCCTTCCTGCTCGTGGGAATTCCCGGCCTGGAGGCATCCCACTTTTGGATTGCATTTCCCTTCTGCTCCATGTACGCCCTGGCAGTGCTCGGCAACGTGGCAGTGCTGCTGGTGGTGCGTTCGGAGCCTGCCCTGCACCAGCCCATGTACCTGTTCCTATGCATGCTGTCCCTCATCGACCTGGTGCTCTGCACCTCCACTGTGCCCAGGCTCCTTGCGCTCTTTTGGGCCAGTGCTGCTGAGATCGCCTTTGGGGCCTGTGCTACCCAGATGTTCTTTATCCATGGCTTCTCAGCCGTAGAATCCGGAATCCTGCTGGCCATGGCCTTTGACCGCTACTTGGCCATCTGCCGGCCACTGCACTATGGGTCACTGCTGCCCCCACAGACTGTGGGCAAGCTGGGGGCTGCTGCTGTGTTTCGTGGCTTAGGACTCATGACCCCACTCACCTGCTTACTGGCGAGACTGAACTACTGTAGCCGAGTGGTGGCCCACTCCTACTGTGAGCACATGGCTGTGGTGAAGCTAGCTTGTGGGGGCACACAGCCCAACAACATCTACGGCATCACCGCCGCCACACTGGTGGTGGGCACTGACTCCATCTGCATTGCTGTCTCCTACACATTCATCCTCCGGGCTGTGCTGGGCCTGTCCTCCAAGGAGGCAAGGGCTAAGACCTTCGGCACCTGTGGCTCCCACCTGGGTGTCATCCTTCTCTTTTACACACCAGGACTCTTCTCATTCTACACCCAGCGCTTCGGCCATCATGTGCCCCGGCACGCCCACATCCTCTTGGCCGACCTCTACCTTGTCCTGCCGCCCACGCTCAACCCCATCATCTACGGCATGAAGACCAAACAGATCCGGGACGGGGCTCTCCGGCTGCTGAAGCGCGGCTTTGTTCAGTCCTAAGGTCTTCAGCCCCACCCAGGGGCCCTATCCTACTCGCCCCTTAGCCCTTGGGCAACGCTTAAGACACCAGTGGCCCCCAGCACAGCATGGAGACAGCAACCCACACTCAGTGGTACCCTGACCTTGGTAAGGAGGCACAGCACCAGTGGGCGGGGAGAAGAACCGTCAGGTGGCTCCCACTTGGGATGCAGATACGGTTACAAAGCTCAGGGAGCCTTTGTCCGGTGGGAAACTTGGTTGCCAAGCAGGACGATGGCTTCCCAGGGAATCCCACTCTGCTCCCACTTTCCAGGTAAAATGACAAAGATATGACTAGTGGTCTGGCAAAGAGAAATAACCCTCACCCACAGTCGGGAGTTCCTACTCTGACAGGGCATGGGGAGACCTCCCTCGGTGAGCTCTCAGTCCAGTGGGAGAAGCACACAGAGGATGAGAGAGGCAGCAGTCAGCAATGTACCAGAGGGACCACCACCGCCAGTGCGAATCATGGGCAAGCGCTCTGCTGCACAGAGGATCAAGCAACAATATTACTGCCAGTCTAGGAAGCTTTTCTGGAAGATGAATGTTTTCATGTTTTCACTGAGTGTGGACTATGGGCCAGATATTTTGCTAAAATCTAGAGGTATAGACTTAATTAGGTCAAACGTCCTTCTCTCATGACACGGCTTACTGTTAGAGGAAACATACGTGTTAAGGAGAAAGCAGCTAAACCAAACTAACTAACACGATGACGGTACCCTTAGGGACTAAGAAAGGGCACCTAACTTGCTCAGGGATGATGAGGTCCCAGGGCCAACCTCATCTCGCCCACTCCCGCATGGACAGGAAAGGCCACTTCCTCAGAAGCCTCCCACCATGCTGGGTATAAGGTGTGGGCACAAAGCCTCAAACTGCGTGATGTCAAGTCCCCTCGGTATTTCTGTCTGCTCGTGAGTGGTCCTGGGGAGCTGTCACTAAGCTTCATAGTTTAAGGAAGAGACCAGGCCCCTTGTTTGGAGAGAAAATGGAAGAGGCAGTCCACTGGGACCCCCTGAGCAAGTTTACAAAAATGAAAGTCACGGCTGCCACTAGAAGGCTCCTTGGGCTCCAGAGTTCTCAGGGGCTCTGGTTTCGCCTCCTTGCTCAGGATCAGCAGGCAGACTGACAGGTATCTGACTCCATGCGAAAGCATATTAATAAGCCAGGAAAGAGCTTACACAGGAGAAAGCCTCTAGCAGGGCTGGGAGGACCTGCACGCCCAGAACTTCACCCAGCAGCAGTGATGCATCAGCTCACGGCTACACTGCACCAAGACAGACTCCGTCCCACTGCGGTCTTGAAGCCATCTGATGAGAACATGAAATTAACATACCCGCCACTTGACGGAGCCGGGGTGGAAGGTAGAAAGGTAGTAACACATCCAAGAAAGCAAGTAAATATCAAGCCAGAAGTCAAACTCAGATCTAATTCTAAATTACATGTCTTTTACTCTTTGCCAGGGGAGTACATGTCATCTAGGCCTCGTGGCCAAGAATCTAAAAAGGTGTAATCTAGGAGCTAGGGGATAATTCTTTCCCTAAATCCCTGACATTTCTGAGGACATGCCACATGCCAAACACCATTCCAGGGTTTACAGTAATAGTAACGGTGATTCAGGAAGAGAAAGCTCCAACAACTCGAACACACGAGACCTCAGCAAAATGTCCCCTTGCACTCTCAGGGACTCTTATGTTACTGCAATAATTCTTCCCTCACGCCAAGGCTCGGCACACATGAAATCAGTAGTTTCAGTTTGCTCACAGACAGACCAGGTTGCCAGACAGACTGGCCAGTA
Organism: Catagonus wagneri; assembly: GCA_004024745.2. Lineage (NCBI taxonomy): Eukaryota > Metazoa > Chordata > Mammalia > Artiodactyla > Tayassuidae > Catagonus > Catagonus wagneri. Next base: position 10,014,057 of record PVHT020000037.1, on the reverse strand, counting down.
AATTCAAATCTCCAGAATATTTAATTCAAACTATGGGATAAATCAAGAAAATCAGGTATATTCTATTGGGCTTTACATTGGATTTATTTTTCCCCAAACTGTTTTTTTAATGAGGCATAATTTACCTAAATGAAGCACATATATTAAGTGTACGGTCTGATGATTTTTGACAAATGTGTACATCAGTATAACCACCACCTTAATTAAGATACGGAATAGTTTTATAATCCCAGCAAGTTCCCCTGGGCTCCTTCCTGGCAATACCCGTGCACCAACACTGAGACAATGACTGTTTTATTTTGATTACCTTGGATCAAACTAACTGTTCTAGAAGTCCATACAAGTGGAATTATACATATTCTTGATTCAATGCGTTTTTGAGATTCATTTGTGGTGTTACTAATTCATTTTTATTGCTAAGAAATATTCCATTGTATGAATACACCAAAGTTCAGCTAATTATTTTTGGACATCTGGGTTATATCCTAATTTTGGCTATTACGAAAGCTGCTACGAATACTTCTTTACCTAAGAGTGGAAATTCTGGGTTAAAAGCAGGTATGTGGGAGGGGCAAGCTAGGTATATGGGATTAAAGGTACAAACTACTACATAAAAAATGAATAAGCAACAAGATTATATCGTAGAGGACAGAGAACTAGAGCTGTTATTTTGTGATAACCTTCCATGGAGTATAAATATATTCAATCTGTCAAAACATTGAATTGCCATGTCGTACACCTGAAACCAACATACTATCGTAAATCAGCTATATTTCAATAAGAAACAAAGGTACATGCAGGTTTAATAAAACCTGCCAATGACTTCCCAAAGTAACTGTACCCCTTCATACTCTCACCAGTGACATGTGACAGCTCCTCGTGGTTCCACACCCTGATCAACCCTTGATACTGTCACTCCTTTTTTAATTTTAGAGAATACGTGTAAGGCAGAAAGTTGTGGTTTTAATTTGCTTTTTTCTGATGCCTAATAATGTTGATGCAACTTTTCATATGTTTACTCTTGATGCATATGCCTTCTGTGAAATGTTTAAGTCTTTTATCCATTTTAATGAAAGTTTTTGTTTTATTACTGATTTGAACTAGTTGTTTGTGTACTCTGAATACAAGTTATTTGCCTTATATACCTAGTAAAAGTATTTTGTTCAATTTTGTGTCTTGCCTTTTGATTTTCTTACGGGTCTCTTTTGATAAAAAGAAAGTTTTAATTAAGATAAAATCAAAATAATCAATTTTATGCATGGTTAGTGTTTTGTTTCAAAGATTTAGCTTTTAATTGTAGGTCTATGTTTCAACACAAATAATTATGTACAGTGTGAAGCAGAAATCAAGATTTATTTTTTCACAAGTGGATACCAAGGTGTTCTAGAACTATCTGTTGAAAAGATGTTCTTTTCCAAATTGAATTTGCTTGACAACTTCAACTTTTGCTCAAAAATCCATCAGCTCTTTATGTGTGGATGAATTTCTATATTTTATTTCATTAATAAAAAGGTATATCAACACTATATTGTTTTTTTAATGATAACTTTATCTCTTTTTCTGTCTTTTTATGGCCGCACCCTAGGCTAGGGTTCGAATCAGAGCTATAACCTCCGGCTTACATCACAGCCACAGCAATGCCAGATCCAAGCCGCGTATGGGACCTACACTACAGTTCACAGCAAAGCCGGATCCCTAACCCACTGAATGAGGTCAGGGATTGAACCCGCGTCCTCATGGATACAAGTCGGGCCCATTAACCGCTGAGCCACGATGTGAACTCCTGTTAATGATAACTTTATAATGAGCCCTTCAGCACTGTACTGCCACATTGGTTCTGGTTGGTCTATGTCCTCTGTATTCCTATATATATTTTAGAATCAATTTTTTAATTTCTATAAAAAAATAAATATTGCTAGCGTTTTAATTTTATGATCTTTATTTCTTTCTCTGATCTTAATGTACTGGCTAGGACCTCCAACACAGCGGTCCATAGCATGAATAAGTCAGACGTCTGTGCCTGTTTCTGATCTTAGGAGGAAAGCGTTCAGTCCATCACTACCTTTGGTATTAACTGCAGGTTTTTCACAGTACCCTTGACAGGTTGTTGAAAGGTTTTATCCAGATGCTGCTGCTCTATTCACTTTCTTTACAGAGTTAGTTAATCACATAATTTTTCTCCTTTATTCTGTTAATGGGGTATACTATATTATTTGTAAATGTTAAACTACCTTGCATTCCTGGAATAAACCCCACTTGGTCATGCTGTATTATATTTCATCATTTTCTACACATATGATTGCCATTAATATCTAATTCCATTGTGGTTAGAATCACATATTTTTAATTCAGTCTTTAAAAATGTATTCAGACTTGTTTTATGGCCCTGGCGTTGTCTATTTTGGTAAACATTCCATGTGCACTTCAAATTAATATGTTTCTACAAGTTTGATATACGTTACTTTGTGATTATCAGGTCAAGTTGATAAATTATGTTATTTAACTTTATCTTCACAGAGTTTTTAAATCTGGCTCTTTTATTGATTACGGACAACTGTTAAAAATCTCTAACTATAATTGTGGATTTGTCTATTTTTCCTTTTCCTTCTATCAATTTCTGCTTTGCATAATTTACAGTTCCATTACTAAGTGCATATGCGTTTAGAATTTTTATATATTCTCGATGAATTGACACTTTTAGCATTATGAAATGGCCCTTTTTATTCTGGGTAATAGTCTGCTTTTTAAGTCAACTTTGTCTAATGTTATTACAGCTACAATCACCTTTATTCTGGTTAAACTTGCATAGTACATCTTTTCAGATTTAAACTATCTGGCTTTATTTTTAGTTATTTGCAGACACCAAAGAGTTGGGCCTTGCTTATGTGTCTAGACTGACAAATTCTGATAATCAATTGGAGCATTTAGTCCATTTACATTTAATGGTATAATATACTAGGGTTTAAGTCTAGCTTTTTATTTATTTTGTATTTGTCTCCTTCGTCCTTCATTCCTTTATTTCTCCTGTATTGCATTTTTAGGGTTAATTGAAATGCCATTCTAGCCCCTCTACTTGTCTTTAGCTATACTTTATATTTGTATTGGAAGCTCTGGAGTTTATCCTATATAACCCTAATTCATTGCCCTCTTCCTTGAATTAATATTACACCACTTCATGTAAAATAGAGGGTATTCTAACATTCAGTTCTATTTACTCTCTGTCCTTTGTGCTATTTTTACATATATTTTACATAAAATATACACATATATTTACATGCATTTCATATACTATATGAAGTTTATAAAATTCAAAAGTGGCTGTGGCATAGGCTCAGTGGGTTAAGGATCCAGCGTTACCACAAGCTGTGGCATAGATCATAAATGTGGCTCAGATCTGGGATTGCTGCGGCTGTAGTGAAGGCTGGCAGCTGCAGCTCCAACTCAGCCCCTAACCTGGGAACTCCCATATGCCGCAGGTGGGGGCCTAAAAAGATGACTGTGGCATAAGCGAGCGGCTACAGCTCCAATTCAACCCCTAGCCTGGGAACCTCCATGTACTGAAGCTATGGCCCTAAAAAGCAAAAAAAAAAAAAAAAAAGTAAATTGCGTATTGAAAAGTATCTAGATCCTGTTATCGTTGGCATGTTTTTAGTTTTTTGTCTAGGAGGCATAGTTAACTTATTAATAGGTCAACGACATTAATCCTATGAAATTTAACTTCAGGCTTTGTTAAGACAAGGCTATCTCATTTTTAATCTTCTGCCAAGATCCTAGTCCTCAGTACATGGATGTACATGGCCTTAGCCTTTCTTGGGTTTTAACAAGACACTGATATGTCACCAAGTCCTCCCGACTTAGTGAAACTTAGGTGTTAAGTTCTGTCTTCCTAATATCAGGAAATCGTCAAAAAAAGGGACACTAAATAAATATGCCATTCAGTGACTCTTAGCTGCAGTCTCCATGATCCTGTTATACAGGATCACTGCACTCTCTCCTTCCATTCTTGTTCAGCTGGCCTGTCATAACATGCACTGCTCTGTTGTCTCACCTTCTTCTCAGGCCTAACAGTTTCCTTCAACTGAGGGTCATTTTTCTAGCCCTCCTTGGACCCCTGGTCCTTTCTGACACCCACTATGTAAACATTCTACCAGCAGACTTTGCAGTTCAAGGCTTTCTCATTGCACCACTTTTCTCTATTTTATAAAAGTAAAGAGGAGAAGAAATTGGTGAAATAAAAAATTTTATGGGGAAGAGAGATGAGGATAATGGAACATGGAGCTCACCTCCTCTCACTAATACATCAAAAATATATCTACATGTGGCAGAATTCTCACAGAATACCTCCCGAACCCTGGCGGAAGGTCTCACACAACCAAAGCTGCAAGAAAGGTCAGCACAGAGCCAGATGGGATGAAACAAACAAACAAAAGGGAACTGGGATGGTGACCGTATGCCTGGGAAGGAAGCTGTAAAAGAGGCAAGGTCCCCTCATCCTGGGAACGCCCTTCCCTGGCTGGGAGATCAGCCGGGAGGGAAAAGGAGCTTCAGAGGTTCAGGAAAGAGTACAGCAACTGGCTCACAGCAGCAATAACAGAGAGGGGCCAGTACGAATGGCCCTGGCCACCTCACTGAACTGCCCAGCCTAGGATGCACGTTTGCTGGCGTGCGGGAGGGCTAGGTGCTGAAATTCGGGCTTCAGCAGACAGACCCAGGGAAAGGACTGTGTTTGGCTGCGCAGAGACAACACGCAAGGGCTAGAGTGTGGTCTGGGCTGCAACTAGGGCTGTGAGCAGGATGGAGCCCTCATCCACTGTGGAAGCCCCCTTGCTGACTTGCACCTGAAGGGACGGGCATGGCCGCACAAGAGCAGCCTTATTCTCCCCGACCTTACATCAGACGGCGCCACATATACAGGATCTAGGAACGCACAAGCACAACCAAGTTACTCACACACAGAGGCAGGGCTGAAATCTGAGCTGATCTCAAGGGGCATGTGACTTCGGAAGCAGAGCTCAAATATGAGCCATGTCCCCATGGCTGTGCAACTTTGGCAGATTTACACCACTGTCACCTTTGTAAGCTCTGAACTTGTGGGACATCCAAGAACATCACTGGTGCCCCTGAGGCTGAAGCAGGTCTGTCATTAGCAGCTGCAGGCTTTGCAGGGACAGGCACGCAGAGGAGGGCCTGGGGCCTGGGCTGACTCTGTAGCTCCCAGGTGTGCGACTACAGCAGGTGCCAGGGCCTGACTTCAGCAGATGTGCATATGCACTACTAGCTTTGTGAGCACAGAGCCTAAGGGACATCCAGGCTGACTGACAGCATTCCCGTGGCTGAAGCGGGGCCGAGGACAGTGCCAACAGCAGTGTACATTGTGGGCACATGACATGGGTGCCAAGGGATCCCACCAAGCACATCTCCAGGTAGACAGCTACTATAGAGGAATATTCAGTGGAACATCCACAAGCAGAAATGCTAGAGTCCCTCCAACTTCAAACCACAGTTCAGAAATGGATCTGGGAAGACTCTGGTCCCACAACTAGGGAGAAGACCCTGCCCCCAACAGGGCTGTGACAACCACAGAGCAAAAAGGAGGTGCCACTCAATATCCAGAGCAGGGGGTTCCCACTGTGGCTCAGCAGAAAGGAATCGGACTACTATCTGTGAGGATGTGGGTTCCACCCCTGGCCTCAGTCAGTGGGTTAAGCCTCCAGTGTTGCTGTGAGTGTGGTGTAGGCTGCAGATGCTGCTCGGATCTTCTGTTGCTGTGGCTGTGGTGCAGGCTGGCAGCTGTAGCTCCTATTCGATGCCTAGCCTGGGAACTTCCATATGCTGCGGTATACGCCTAAAATCAAAAAGAAAAAAAACTCCCGATCTGACTCTGTTCACTGTAACAATCACACCCCCATCAAGGGGATAAGAGCCACTGAGAAAGGCGTGGTAAGCATCCAAACTACAAACAAACCTTGTATGAAAAATATTAGCCTAAATAAGGCTACACAGAGACAATCTCAAGTCCTTCAAGACTGCAGTAGATAAGTGCTTCTCCTAAATTCATGAGGTCAGTGAAATATAAGTAAAATAAACAGAGGAACCACTCCCAATTAAAACAACAAGAGAAATACCCTGAAAGAACAATGAAATGGACCTCTCCAGCCTCCAGATTTTGAGTGGAAAAAGTAGATAATTAAAATACTGAAAGGACCGGCAATCCCACTACTGGGCATCTATCCAGAGGAAACCATGACTCGAAAAGACACATGTACTCCAGTGTTCATTGCAGCACTCTATGCAATAGCCAGGCCATGGAAACAACCTAAATGCCCATTGACAGAGGAGTGGATAGGGAAGATATGGTACATACACACAATGGAATATCACTCAGCCATTAAAAGGAACAAAATAACATTTATAGCAACATGGATGAACCTAGAAATTATCATGCGAAGTGAAACCAATCAGACAATTAGAAAGCAACACTCAATGCTACTGCTTACATGTGGAAACTAAAAAGACACAATGAACTTCTATGCAGAACAGATAATGACTTACAGACTTTGGAAAACCTTTGGTTTTTCAAATAAGACAATCTGTGGGGTGGGGGTTGCATTGAGGGTTTGGGATGCAAATGCTATCAAATTGACTTGTGATGATTTTTGTACACCTATAATTGAAATAAAATTCATTAAATAATGTAAAAAAAATACTGAAAGGATTTAAAAAGGCTATTGATAGAATGTAGATCACTGAAAGAAGGAACTAGAAACTATAAAGAAAAGACAATTAAAATGAGAAAACTCATTTGCCAAGATGAAGTCCAAGCTAAATGTTATAAAGAGGAAACTAAAAAATGCGGAAAAAAATGTTATCTGGAAGTGAGAATAATGGAAATCACCCAATCAAAACAGTAAACAAAAGCAAGATGAAAAACAGTTAAAGCAATATATGAGATCTATGGGATAATATAAAGGGAGCCAATATATACATGATGGAGATCCTAGCAGAAGAAGAAAGAGAAAAAGGAACCGGTAATATATTTGACAGAGTTCCTGCTGTGGCTCTCAGGTTAAGAACCTGACATAATGTTTGTGAGGATGAAGGTTCAACCCCTGGCCTTGCTCAGTGGGTTAAGGATCCTCATTGCCACAAGCTGTGGTGTAGGTCACAGATGTGGCTCAGCAGTTTAAAAATTTGACATAGTGTCCGTGGGGATGAGGGTTCGATCCCTGGCCCCACTCAGTGGGTTAAGGATCTGGCACAGCCACAGATGTGGCTCTGAGCCAGTGTTGCTATGTCTGTGGCTATGTCTGTGGCATAGGCCTGCAGTTGCAGCTCCAATTCAACCCCTAGCCCACGAAACTCCTTATGCCAACAGGTGGCTGTAAAAAAAATAATAATAATTTTAAAAAGAAATTATGGCTTGAAAAATTTTCAAGCCTAAAGAAGGAAACAGATATGCAGGTACAAGAAGCACAGAGAGTCCCAAACAAGAAGGACCGAAGCAGACCTACACCAAGTTGTTTATAATTAAAATGGAAAAAGTTAAAGATATAAAAGTCAGCAAGAGGAAAAAAATTAATTATAAGGGAACTCCCATAAGGCTATTTGCTAATTTCTCTACAGCAACACTGCAGGCCAGGAGGGAGTGACAATATATATTCAATGTCTTGGGAGAGAAAAATCTGCAAACTAGTATTCTCTACCCAGCAAGATTGTAGTTGAGAATAGAAGGAGAGAGAAACAATTTCTCAGCCAAGCAAAAACTAAAAGAATACAGCAATACTAAACCTATCCTAAAAGAAATATTGTAAGATCTTTTTAAGTAAAAAAGAAGCAAAAACCTATAGGAAAGAGAAAAAAATCGCAATTGGAAAGTAAATCACTTAGACAAGCCAGTATATAGATTTTCTAAACCAAAAAATATGTGAAATCAATGATAACTACAATAAACAGCAAAAAGATAAATATGAATATATAAAAAAGGATAACAAATTCATAAAATTTGTGGGAGGTAAGAAAATGCATTTTTTTTTTTTTTTACAATGCGTTTGAGCCTATATGACTACCAGTCTAAGCAAGCAGCCATAGTAATGGGTTAACATACTTGAAAAGCAGGGTAACCATAAATCCAAAACATACAGTAGATACACCAAAAAGAAAAGAAGAATCCAAGTATAGTACAAAAGGAAACTATAAAAAACCACCAAAGGAAAAATGAAAAGGAAAAGAAAGGAACAAAGAAGAAATACAAAATCAACTGGAAAGCAAGGTTTAAAATATATCTATCGGAGTTCCCTTCATGGCTCAGTGGTTAACGAATCCGACTAGGAACCATGAGGTTGTGGGTTCGATCCCTGGCCTTACTCAGTGGGTTAAGGATCCGGCGTTGCCATGAGCTGTGGTGTAGGTTGCAGACGCGGCTCGGATCCTGCGTTGCTGTGGCTGTGGTGAAGGCCGGCAGCTACAGCTCCTGTTAGACCCCTAGCCTGGGAACCTCCATATGCCACGGGTGAGGCTCTACATAAAGGCAAAAAGACAAAAAAAAAATATATATATATATATATACACACACACACATATCTATCAATAATTGCTGCAACCAGTACTGCAGGGTAATGGGAGATCCTGAAAGAGGGATGGTGCGGCATAACAAAACACACAGGAATGATTACACAGAGACTAAAGAACAGGCTGCTAAAAAAACAATAGATCAACAATAAAATCAAAGAGGAAATTTTAAAATACCTTGAGAAAAATGACAATGAAAACATAACCATACAGAATCTATGGGGTGAAGCAAATGTAGTCCTCAAGAGGAATTTCATAGCAATATGGGCCTCCCTCAAAAAAACAAGAAAAATCTCAAAGAAACAATCTGACCTACCACCTAAAAGATTTAGAAAAGGAACAAACAAAACCTAAAGTCAGCAGAAGGAAGGAAGTGACAAATATCAGAGAGGAAATAAATAAAAAATGTATTTTAAAAAATAGAAAAAAATCAATAAAACCCAGAGAGGGCCCAAATCAATACAAGCAATGAGGTTCTGCTATATAGCACAGGGAACTAGGTCCAATCTCTTGGGACAGACCTTGGTGGAAGATAATACACGGAAAAGAGTATGTGAGTATATCTACACAGGAGTTCCCATCGTGGCTCAAGGGAAATGAATCTGACTAATATCCATGAGGATGCGGGTTCAATCCCTGGCCTTGCTCAGTGTTAAGGATTCAGCGTTGCCATGAGCTGTGGTGTAGGTGGCAGATGTGGCTCAGATCCCGAGTTGTGATGGCTCTGGTGTAAGCCAGCAGCTACAGCTCAGATTGGACCCCTAGCCTGGGAATTGTCATATGCCGTGGGTGCAGCCCTAAAGAGACAAAAAGACCAAAAAAAAAAAAATGTATCTCAATATAATAAAAGCCACATATGGCAAAGTCACCCCTAAGATAATACTCAATGGTGAAAAGCTGAAAACATTACCTCTAAGATCAAGAATAAGACAAATATTCCCACTCTTGCCATTTTATTCAACATAGTCTTAGAAGTACCAGCCACAGAAATCATGGAATAAAAACAAATAAAAGGGATTCAAGTTACTCTGAAAACTCTAAGACACTGATGAAAGAAATTGAAGACAACACAAACACAAAGATATACCATGTTCCTGGATTGGAAGAATCAGTACTGTTTAAATGACCATACTACTCCATGCAATCTACAGATTCAATGCAATCCCCATCGAATTACCAATGGCATTTTCACAGAACTAGAACAAAAAAAAAATTAAATTTGCATGGAAACACAAAAGAAGCAAATAGTCAACACAATCTTGAGAAAAAAACAGAGATAGAGGAAACATGCTCCCTGACTTCAGACTATACTACAAAGCTACAGTGATCAAAACAGAGTAGTATTGACACACACAAAAAGACACATGGATTAATGGAATAGGATAGAAAGCCCAGAAATAAGCCCACACACTTATGGGTAATTAATCTATACAAAGGAGGCAAGAAATTCAATAGATAAAAGACAGTCTCTTGTATAATTGATGCTGGTAAAACTAGACAATTACATGTAAAAGAATGAAATTAGAAATTCTCTAACACCATATACAAAAATAAAATTATATGTACTACTCAGCCATAAAAAAAAGAATGAAATAATGCCACTTGCAGCAACACTGATGGACTCTCATACTAAGTGAAGTCAGAAAGAGAAAGACAAATACCATATGATATCACTTATATCTGGAATCAAATATACAGTACAAATGAACCTTTACACAGAAAAGGAAATCATGGACTTGGAGAACAGACTTGCGGTTGACGGGGAGGGGGAGGGGTGGGATGGACTGGGAGTTTGGGGTTAATAGATGTAAACTATTGCGTTTGGAATGGAGAAGCAATGAGATCCTGCTTGTGATGGAAAATGATGGGGGATAATGTGAGAAAAAGAATGTGTGTGTGTGTGTGTGTGTGTGTGTGTGTGTGTGTGTGTGTGTGAGAGAGAGAGAGAGAGAGAGAGAGAGAGAGAGAGAGTGACTGGGTTACTTTGCTGTATAGTAGAAACTGACAGAACACTAAACCAACTATAACGGAAAAAATAAAAATCACTATAAAAAACAAATATTTTTAATACTTTAAAAATAAATAAGTAAATAAAATCATATGGATTAAAGACCTAAATGGAAAACCAGATACTATAAAACTCCTTGAGGAAAACATAGGCAGAACACTCTTCAACATGAATCACAGCAATATTTTTTTAGATCCATCACCTAGAGTAATGAAAACAAATGCAAAAATAAACAAATGAGACCTGGAGTTCCCATCGTGGCACAGCAGTTAACGAATCCGACTAGGAACCATGAGGTTGCGGGTTCGATCCCTGGCCTTGCTCAGTGGGTTAAGGATCCGGTGTTGCCATGAGCTGTGGTGTAGGTCGCAAACGCGGCTTGGATCTGGTGTTGCTGTGGCTGTGGCATAGGCTGGCAGCTGTAGCTCCGATTAGACCCCTGGCCTGGGAACCTCCATATGCTGCAGCAGTCCTAAAAAGCAAAAAAAAAAAAAAGGACCTAATTAAACTTAAAGGTTTTTTCACAGCAAAGAAAACCATCAAAAAAAAAATGAAAAGATAGCCTATAGAATGGGAGGATATATTTGCAAACATATCAGAAGGGCTTAATTTCCAAAATATACAAACAGTTCACACAGCTCAATATCAAAAAACAAACAACCCAATCAAAAAAATGGGCATGAGATCTAAATAGACATTTATCCAACAACGTAGATATACAGATGGCCAACATGCACATGAAAAGATGCTCAGCATCACTAATTATTAGAGAAATGCAAACCAAAACTACAAGGAGCTATCACCTCACACTGATCAGAAGAGCCCCATCAAAAATTCTATAAGTAATAAATGCTGGAGAGTGTGTGGAAAAACGGGATTCCTCCTACACTGCTGGTGGGAATGTTAAGTTGGTGCAGCCACTGTGGGAAACATTACGATGGTATCTTAAAAAATTAAAAACAGAGTTACCATATGATCTGAAAGCTCACTCTTGGGCATATACCCAGAGAAAACTCTAATTCAAAAAGATACATGCACCTCATTGTACATGTCAGCCCTATTTACAATAGCTAAGACATGGAAGCAACCTAAATGGCCATCAACCAAGGATAAAGAAGATGTGGTACATATAGGTATATATACATAAACACACACAATGGAATACTACTTAGTCATAAAAAAGAATAGAAAATGCTATTCGCAACATGGGTGGACCTAAAAAACTATCATGCTAAGTTAGTAAGTCAGACAGAGAAAGGCGATTATCATGTGCTATCACTTATATGTGGAATCTAAAAATATAATACAAATTATTTTATATACAAAACAGAAATAGACTCGCAAACATAGAAAGCACACTCACAGTTACCAAAGGGGAGGGGGGGGTAGGGGGGAAAGATAAATTAGGATTTGGGGATTAACACATACACATCACTACATATAATTAATAAGCAAAAAAGACCTTACTACACAGCACTGGGAACTATATTAAAAATCTTACCATGAACTATAATGCAAAATAACTTGAAAAATTATATATATATATGAACATATATATGAGCCACTTTGCTGTACACCTGAACCTAACCTAACATTGTAAACTAACTACATTTCAATTTTTAAAATGAAATAAAGGCAAATGGCTAATGTGGACATTCATTGCTGTAAACCTGCCCAATCTCTGGTGATATAAGAATTCAATCAGATTGATACAGTCCACATCTCAAAAATATCAACTAGGCAACACAAGTAAAATTAAGGGATCAATTAAACCATCATCCTATTTCATGCCATAAACACATCCGTCACCTCCAAAAGTTCCTTCTTGCTTTTTTATGTATTTTTATTTTTCTGTTCTGAAAAGAACACTTAAAATCTACCCCCTTAGAAAAATTTTAAGGTACAATACAGAATTGTTATCTAGGCTGTACAGTAGAGCCATCTCCAAACTCATCAAGTTGTAGACATTAAATACGTACAGTTTTATATGTCAATCATATCTCAAAAAAGTGGTATTTTTTTAAAGAATGAATTATAAAAAGAACTACCCTGAGGAAAGAAGGAAAAAAAGAATAAAGACTGGAAAGATGGGAGATGTTAACGCTGCGGGAATGTCTTTCGTTGTCTCCTGCATGGGAATGGCCCACTCAACATTCAGGTATAAGTAGTGACATCAGAATACACGTGAATTACGACGGAGCATGAGGAAAAAGAATGTATACATGCATGTGTGACTGGGTCACCTTGCTGTGCAGCAGAAAACTGACAGAACACTGTAAATCAGCTATAACGGCAAAAATAAAAATCGGTATAAAAATAAAAAAGAATACATGTGAAAATTAATATTACATCTTTACAAATCATTCTTGGTGGGGCTGGCAGTCTTAGAGATACAGAGAATCAGTGGACCCCGGGAGAAACGCTTTCTTAAGAGACTAAATCATGGAATCTAGCACCAAATGTGGCTCTTCCCGCCTGTGGGCTCTCACGCAGGCTTAGAGAGTGGATCTTATCATGGTTCCAAACACTGAATCATAAGGAAATATAAATAGTCCGTGAGCAGTTTTCAGGGGCCTGGCATTGCCAGACTCTCTCTAGCTCAAAGCAGAGACACATGTGAAAAAAACCAAGAGAAAACCATCACTCACGGAGATGTAAATCCATGCTAGATGAACTCAACAGGTACAGTATCATCCTTCGCGATCCATTTCTTGGTGTATGAGCTGGTTAATATTAAATGCGGGAGAAGAGGACCAGTTTTAAGGCGACTACAGCTTTCTTAATAATATACCTAAGTATATAATACTACATACTATTCTTAGTATACATCATATAATAGGAATATAGTTCTCCCTTCAGCTTGAAATGGGGACAAAAATCCGGCGGGGAAGAGGGGAGGATTGCGTGTACAAATAGCTATGTACACACAGCCTCTCACTGAGCGTGGTTAAGTCCCCTAGGCAGGGAGGTGCTGCAGTATCTACGAGTCTGAAGAGTTCGGCTCTGATAGGAGCAATGAGAAGATCCTCGAGATGATAGCTTTCCAATGGTCTCAGTCCCCCAAAACTACAACTACAGAAGCTGATGGTGCCCCCCACAAAAGGCTCAATAGAAAGATCTGAACCATTCAGACACCTCGAAAATTTTCTCTCCACCATAATCCTCCCCCACCCCAAGATCCAGGTTGACCCACAGAGGCCGTGCACCACTGCGCCTGGCTGTTCTACGAGACATCAACCCTCTTCTGCTGGAAGCGCCTCAGGAGGCCCTGACGGATCTGCTTAGACTTGACACAGTAGACGATGGGGTTCATGAAGGGCGGAACCAAGAAGTGCAGGTTGGCCATGAGCACTGCCAGAGCGGGGTAGCTGTGCTTCTCCACGCGGTGCAGCACGGACAGCCCCAGTTTGGGCAAGTAAAAGATGAGAACGATGCAGAGGTGCGAGACACAGGTGTTGAGTGCCTTTAGGCGCTCCCCGGGTGAGGCGATGCGCAGCACCGTCCGGAGTATCAGGGCGTAGGAGAGCAGGATGAGGGCGGAGTCAAAGCCCAGCGAGAGGAGGACGGAGACCAGGCCAACCAGGCTGCTGACCTGAGTGTCGGAGCAGGCCAGCCCCACAAGGTCACAGTGCAGGCAGTAGCAGTGAGAGAGGACACTGATCTGCGGAAAGAGCAGACGCCGCAGGAGGATGGGCCCTGGGAGATTGAGCAGCATGGCCCTCACCAGGATGGCAGCCCCCGCTGTGACCATGGCTGAGCGAGTGAGAATCGAGGCGTAGTGCAAAGGGTCCCGGATGGCAACAAAGCGATCGAAGGCCATGGCCAGAAGCACGCCAGATTCCACGTAGGTGAAGGCGTGGATGCAGAACATCTGCGCTGCACAGAGGTCGAAGTGCAGCTCACGAGCACCCAGCCAGAAGAGCCGCACCATGGAGGGGAAGGTGGAGGCGCAGAGGCCCAGGTCGGAGGCGGCCAGCATGGACAGGAAGACGTACATGGGCTCGTGGAGGGCTGGGTCTGTGCGGACCAGGAAGAGGATACAACTGTTCCCCAGGATGGAAACCACACAGATGAGGTTGATGGGGATGGAAACCCAGTGATGAGAAGCTTCCAGGCCTGGAAAGCCGGTGAGGAGGAAGGTAGAGTGACCGGAAACGCTGCTGTTGCAGGAGAACATGGTGATTCCGGGAGAGGGTTGCCCATCCTATGAGCGAGAGGCACTCATTCAACTGGTCATCACCGAGCAAGTCCCTACTGAGCACTAAGGACTGGACAGGAACAGTGGCCCCATAGCACTGTCTCAGGCCACGAGAGGAACCCCGTTCCTCTGAGGAGCTCCATTCCTCTCCAGTCCCCAGATATTCACCTTCCCCGTGAATAAAGCGAGGGCAAATACATTTCAGGAGCTCATCTCTGCTCACTGCTTCAGTCACTCAGTACCTCTCCCCGCTTTGGCCTCAGCAACCTCCTTCCTTACTGAAGCTATACCCAAGACCTATCTCCACAGTGTCTTCTCAGATGAAATAATGAAGGAGAATTATTTTCTGTTTAAACTTCATGTCTGGATTCCATTCTATTTATTCTTGGAGCCAGGTTTTCCACAGTCTGACCCATCTATTAACAAATACAGCAGAAAGGACTCAGACAAATGATGTATTTTCAAAACCATCCACTGAGAAGGCTGCTTGTTTGTTCCTCTGGTGCGATGACGGAATCAACATTTTTCTGTACCTCTTTTCTGGAAAACCCTTTGGGGCCCAAAGGTTCTTTCCCATGTGCTCAATGGTGACAAACTTCCCTCCCGCGAAGGTGGATTGGCTTAGAGGAAGTTTCCAAAAATTCTTTAAAGCTACATCTGGTGAACAAGATGGAAACTGAGATGAATTCGCTTTTTTTCTTTTAATTTTTGGCCACCCCACAGCATATGGAGTTCCTGGGCCAGGTATCTGATCCGAGCTGCAGTTGCGACCTTGGCCACATCTGTGGGCACTGCCAGATCCTTTAACCCACTGTGCTGTGCCAGGGATCAAATGCCGCCAATCCCACTGCACCACAGCGGGAACTCATGAATTCACCTTTGCTAAACTCCCTCCTCCCAAGCCCACCTCCGCCTCACTGGATGCTGAAACTTGCACGTATTCTTTGGACCCTGGCTCTGAGACAGCCCTGTGGCCACGAATTTAACTAGAAGGCATTTCTCTCTTAAATATCTTTTTTTAGGCCTCTTACCATAAAAACAACTAGGACAGCACCAAGTGCTTTGCAGTTCTCCAGAAGTGGGGGGCTGAAGGGTGAAGCTGACAGGTCCTCAGGGACACGACCTAAAGAGCCAGGCAGAGAAGCTCGAGCTTCCAGAACATCAAGCAGGGAGCGAGAGCATAGTGCGTGAGCTCACCTACTCCCGTTATTCACAACATTTTGGGGCTACACGGCCTCCCAAACTTCCTTCCTCCAAAATAGGATAGCATTTCCACTTGTCTATCAAGCATCTTCACGCTGGTTTGCATTGGAGACCGAATGTCCTGCGGAACCGAACCACAAATTGTAATTTCTCTTTCCCCCAGAGCTCGCCCTCTAGGACCTGTTGGGCTTCCCTCCCTTTCCTGTTATCCAGGACATCTCAAAAAAAAAAAAAAAAAAACCTAGTATCTCTTTCACTCTGTAATATTCTCCCCAAATCAGCTATCTGTGAACCATCCCTTCCTTTCGGATCCCAGGGAAAATAATCTAACCGAAATCGCCGTTATTTCCCCAGACACTGTAACAGCTTCCTAGCGGTCCCACTCTCTTCAGTCTTTCTGTATTCTGACCTGCCTTTAGAATCGTGATCACAACGCCGAGGAAAAGACAGGCACAGACCCTGAAGTGAGTATGCGCACGGGGAGGAGGCACAGTGACGAGACTCATTTCAGGAAGATGCCCCCTCGCGTAACTTGCTTGATGGTGCTCACTGGTCCCTGAGGTCGGAGGACCAGGTCTAAGCAAGGCCTTCATAGTGGGTCCAGAAGAGGAAGGACTTCGCTCGTCCTTGCTCGGTGGCCTTCTCAGTCACCTCTCCCTTAAGCACTGAAGATGCTACGCCTAAGATCTCTTTCTACTTGCAAACTTACCATATTCAATAATCCGTAAAACGTCATTTTGGCTGAAATACAAAATACACATAGAAACGCCTGCATCTCCTAAATGCAAAACTTGAGGGACCTCCTCACAGTGAACAGACCCATGTAACAAGTGCCCGGGTCAAGACGCAGTAGCGCCGGCCTCCCCGGGAACCCTCGTGCCCGCCTCCAGTCACTCCATCCTCTCGGTGACAGCCACTGTCCTGACTTCTAACACCACGAATTAGTTTCCCCTGTAAGAATCACGAAGTGTATACTCTTCCCCGTCTGCTTCCCTTTGTTTAACCTTATGTCTACTTATCGAAGGATGGTTTGGCTTATGTTTTATAACCGCCGTCTTTGCTAAACTGACTTTCCATCGTGTGTCAAGCACTGTATTAGGAAACGGCACACACCATACCAAAGAAAGCCCACGGGAGGCAGAAGACCCTAAAGGAACCTGCTATTTGTTCCAACGTGAGCAAGTGTGCTTCCGCCAGCTTCCCATGATGCTTACCCACCATGATGGTAAGAGCGACTGCTGTCATTCATTAACCAAGTGCCAGACTCCCAGTAAGGTTCTTACCAACCATCCTCACAGCGAGGAGCTGCGTCTCAGGCTAAATAACTCGCGCCAGGCCGAACAGTCCTGATCCCAGATCAGCCCTAATTCTCCAAGCCGTGTGCAAGCCGAAAAGCTTAGGAAACAGCTCCCAAATTGCCAGGGAAGACAGACGCCCTGTCTGGAAGGCCAGAAACCAAATCAAAGGCTTTTCCTCTGGATACAATTTAATCCGTGTACAGGGGCCCACCTGTGAGCGATGTTTCCGCGGACTGTCATTCCACACAGCATCTGACAGTTTGCGCAAAGCTTCTGTCCACCGTGGAGTGACATGACAACCACATGCCCACAATCCCATCGGAGAAAGAGGACCTTCTCAAGCGTCTGGACCTTCTCAAGCCCCTTGGACAGCCCCTTTTTCTGTGCTCTCTAGAGATTCCCTGCATCACTGTTCTGGAGTTAAATCCATTTCGCCTTACCCCATGGTTTTGTTTTTTTTTTTTTGGGGGGGGGGTCCTTTTTGCCAGGTCTCTTGCTTTCTGACAACTTCTTCAGGGTCCTAAGTTTATTTTCTTACTAGATAACAGAAAGAGTTACAACATAACACATTTGTCTTTTATAAATGCTCTCCACACATGTGCTTACCAAATCCCCTAATCCTGAGGTTATTTTCCATTTTCTGCTGAGGAAATTGTGGCCAAGAGAGGCAAGGTAACTATACCAAGGTCATGATACTAGATGATGCATCCAGGATTTAAGTCCAAGCTGGGCGAAAGAAAAAGGCTATCTGTCTAATGGCTCCATCTAAGAAAAAGCAATTTTGGTGCTGCATGGTTATTAGAGCCTTTGTCCTCGGGATAATTTAAAGGCCAGTTTTTCTGTCCCCTCCCTCCAACACCATCTCTCTTTTTTTTTTTTTTTTTTTTTAATGTAGAGCCGCACCCGCAGCATATGGAGGTTCCCAGGCTAGGGGTCTAACAGGAGTTGTAGCCGCCGGCCTTCGCCACAGCCACAGCAACACGGGATCCGAGCCGTGTCTGCAAACTTCACCACAGCTCACGGCAACACTGGATCCTTAACCCACTTAGCAAGGCCAGGGATCGAACCCGCAACCTCATGGTTCTTAGTCGGATTCATTAACCACTGAGCCATGATGGGAACTCCCAACCCCATCTCTCTTTAAAGCCGATGCGGAGGTTTGAGCCAGGAGTGAAGTCACCTACTAGGAGAGGTCACCTCCGAATCAGTGCAGCCGGCCCTCTTGGCTTCCATCACTCCCGGCTTTTTCAGCCTTCCCACACAGAATGCCATCTCCAAGTCACCTTCAGCAGCCCGCCTGCACCCAAGACCCAAAATCCAGAGGTCACTTTGTGATATAAGACAGGCTGTGCCTCCTCGCCCTGTTCTGCTGCAGGGGTAACAAGGGGTTCACCAAAACGTTGTACCCCCATCATATAAAATAACAAAGAGGAGTTCCTGTCATGGCTCAGTGGAAACGAATTTGACTAGCATCCATGAGGTTGCAGGTTCGATCCCTGGCCTCTCTCAGTGGGTTAAGGATCCAGCGTTGCCATGAGCTGTGGTGTAGGTGGCAGACATGGCTCGGATCTGGCATTGCTGTGGCTGTGGTGTAGGCTGGTGGCTACAGCTCCGATTCGACCCCTAGTCTGGGAACCTCCATATGCTGCAGGTGTGGCCCTAAAAAGGCAACAAGAACAAACAAAAACAAACCAGTAACAGTGACTTCGCAGAGTGGGTTGTGAACATGGGAGAGACTAAAACTATTTAGCACACAGTAGGCACTTATTAAAATGTAATAATAAAGAGATGGGAGTTCTGTTGTGGCTCAGTGGTAATGAACCCAACTAGGATCCATGAGGACACAGGTTTGATCTCTGGCCTCGCTGCTTCGCTCGGTGGGTTAAGGATCCAGCATTGCTGTGAGCTGTGGTGTAGGTCGCTGACACAGCTTGTATCTGCTGTTGCTGTGGCTGCGGTGTAGGCTGTGGCTACAGCGCCAGTTTGACCCCTAGCCTGGGAACTTCCATATGCCCTAAAAAGACAAATAATAATAATAATAAAGAAAGACACCCTAGGATTTTCAGAACTATTATCATGAAGTCCCCCTCCTTCCAAAGCCGCGTGGCATCATCCCCTTTCTGTATATGAGGAAATAGAGCCTGAAAGGTGAGGGCCCTGTCGGTGACCCCATTAGGAGGAAGCGGGAGAGAATGGCTTCAAGCACAGTCTATCTGACTCCAGCGCTCACGCATCCGTCCATCCCTCAGCACTTTCATCACTAAAATCTGTGAAAATAATATTTGACTCTTAAGACCAAAATAGATACTAAATGAGAACACATGCAAAGCACTTAGCGCAGGGCCTAACACATAAGCACTTTAAAAAATTATGACGAGTATTTATCAAGTATTTACTGCTTATGAGGCAGATGTAATTTTCATTCCCATTTTGCATATAGGAAAACTGAGGCACTAAACTGCCTAAGATCATGAAGCAAGTGGATGAGTCAAGGTTTAAATCTAAGCGGTTTGATTCCAAAGCCCACATTACCTTTTTTTTTTTTTAATCTTTTTTGGGCCGCACACACGGCAAATGGAAGTTCCTAGTCTAGGGGTCGAATCGAAGCTGCAGCTGCCAGCCTACACCACAGTCACGGCAACATGGGATCCAAGGTGCGTCTGCGACCTACACCACAGCTCACAGCCATGCCGTATCTTTAACCCACTGTGTGAGTCCAGGGATTGAACCTACATCCTCATGGATACTAGTCAGGTTCATTACCGCTGAGCCACAGTGGGAACTCCCAGAGACCCATATTCTTAAGCACGGGGTTACACTGCCTCTGTCAGCTAGCTATGAAGGTTATTAATATTAGAAAGCTGCAAACTGACATCTCCAGAGAAGATGAAATGGGACCACAGATTTATGAAATCCCATTTACCACCCCTAACTCCTACTTGACCGCTTATATGCATCAATCCTTCAAGTTCCCGGTAGAAAAGTTCTAAGATTATAAAGCGCCACGTACTTACTGACAACTTCTGTGTCACACACTGCATGAGTTTAATTATAGCTCACAGCTTAGAAAGAACTTTCTCCTGAGAGAGCAAAGGAGAAACGTAATAAAACTCTATGCAGAAAAATAAACAGGGAGAGAAAGAAAGAGCTGGAGAGACAGAGAAAGGATTAGCATACCAAACTCTTTCAAGGGCAAGGGGGAAAAAAAATCAAACGACCCTCTTTGCCATTCTACCACCTTACCCACCAGGTTCCAGAAGACCATGAATAGTGCAAAGACTCTATTTCCTAACCAGGGAAGTCTGCCCCTAAGTGGTTCATGGCTAAACTCTGAGCCACCAAAAAGAAGCAGCCCAGTTTAGAGAGAGAAGGTTAGAGACCCTCTTCCTATAAGAAGGTTTCTATGGCAACCGACGCCCAAGGGGATATAAGGCTTTAAGCCTCTGGATTTGCCAGCTGAGTCCTGGGGCCCAAAGGGAGCTTACAGAAGACGAAGCTCTGGCACTGCAGCCCCAGCTTTAACAAAGGAGCTGGGGACCCAGTTTCCCCCAAGCCCAGGATGCTGTTGTGCTTTAGCCAAGCTGAGCGCTAACACCGCTTTACTCAGGAAGACACCTAGCATAAACGTGTCCGGGCCAGGCACCTGTAACTGGACAGTCACAATCCTCCTGCAGGGTCTCCAGCTCCCCGGCAACAGCTCAGAGCCCCTCCACCTCCTGGAGCTTTCTAGCACTTTGAACCATTATTCTGCTCTAGGGATGCATACTCCCGCCACCGCACGCAAATGGAGAGATGCTCGGGGCCCACTGCTTTAACACAAGCCTTAAATCCCAAAAACTAGCAAGGAAACTGCAGTGAAATCTGAGGAGAGGAGTAAAGCTGTGGTTCCTCAGAAGGTTTTAGTTTGTTTATAGATTTGGGATTCAGAGAGGAAAAAAAAAGTCATGATGATTAGATAAATCTGATCCCATCAGTCTTTTGAAACTTCCTTCCTTCATCGCTTTAAATGTGTTTATGCAATAGATCCCCTTCGAATCTGACCTTATAAGTGCTGACTCCTTTAAAAGTTGGCAAGCAAATCTTTGATTAGATATTAACTAGGAAAGCCTGGTAATATATGAAGAGATGCCAGGGTCTGGAATGGATCAAGAATGTCTCTAAGTACTGAACAGTATTCAATTTTAAATGATAAGCAGTACAGCAAGTAGGTACATAGGTAGGTGGGTAGCTTATGGACTTGTTTGTGTAAATCACGGGCACCTGTGAACACGCTGTAACCCAGCTTCTGGGCTTTTCCCTCCTGGATTAACGCAGATAAATCTGCTAAGGAGAGCTGAAGCATCTGCGAATGTGATGCCTTCCTTGAATGTCTTAAAAGCACCAGGAGCGGATATTCCATTAAAATCACGCATCTCCTCGTATTAGCATTTCAGAGGTTGGGACAGTGGCATCTGACATGTGTCTTCTCCAGGGTGGTCAGCGGGAGCAGACGTAGGTACTCTGTACCCAGGATGCCTGGGTTTAAATCCTGGCCTTATCCATGCCAGTGGATAAGCAATGAGGTCCCACTGCACAGCACAGGGAACATGTCCAATCTTGGGATAGAACATGACGGGAGATGGTTGAGAAAAAGAATACGTGTGTGTGTGTGTGTGTGTGTGTGTATCCACACACACACGACTGGATCACTATGCTGTACAGCAGAACTTGACACGATGCTGTAAATCAACTATACTCTAATAAAAAATAAATTTTTGTTTCTTGTCTTTTTAGGGCTCCACCCACGGCATATGGAGAGTCCCAGGCCAGCGGTCTAATCACAGCTATAGCTGCCAGCCTACATCACAGCCACAGCAATCCCAGATCCAAGCCATGTCTGCGACCTGCACCACAGCTCACTGCAACGCCAGATCCTTAACCCACTGAGCAAGGCCAGGGATCGAACCTGCAGCCTCATGGTTCCTAGTCAGATTCGTTTCTGCAGCACCAGGACAAGAACTCCAAAAATAAGTTTAAATAAATAAATAAATATTGGCCTTACTACTGATTAACTATATAACCCTGGGCATATTTCTTAACCCTCCTGTGTCCGCATGTTCTCCCCTATAAAAGGGGAATTTCCCACATTGTGTGGTGGTGAGGGTTAATGAGATCATCAAGAAATAATCCCTTAATTAAAGTTAACTCTGATCAGCTGTTACACAGCCGCCAGCCTTGTCGCGTTAGCAAAGGATGAGCTAGAAAGTCAACCCTCTACACCTGTTCAAACTACTGAGGACATGCTGGCTAGGATTTGCTTACGCAATGGACCCCAGACTGAGGCTGAGCCTACCCTGAGTCTCTTTGCCCCACACTCAGAAGCCCCACACTGAAATGCAGGAAACCTATCAGTTTCAGCCTGTGCAAGGAGCAGCCCCTGCGGCTGGCGTCACCAGGAGCTTGTCTTGTGGGTTTGGCTAGCTGGTTGGGGACTGAGAAGCAGCAGTGATTCCTTTTACCATTGGGTGACCACGTTTCTCAGCAAGGAACAGTCAAACTCAGAAAGGACATGGACGTGCTAAGAACTCATTACAGTTACCACCCAAGCTCATTATGTCATAAGGAGGATCAGCAGAGGCCTTGAGATAACTCTCAGGTTATGGAAAGACCTGGAGGGGAGTTGCCTGCCCTGAACAGACACCATTCCGTGCTGCCCAGAGGCAGAAACGCTGGTGTAGGGCGCTAGTGCAAGGCCTCCAGGCTCAGGGCCCTCCCCCGAGGCCCGGCTTTAACACCCCACTGCCCGCTTTGACACCCCACTCACCATCACTCCAGAGCCTGCGTCTCCTCTCCAATGCACCTCTGCTTGGGAAAAGCATTGTTTACTGTGTCAATAAAGACCAGGCTTTTATAATCCTCCCTGGTGGAAGCAGAGAAATAACGGGTCTGCTGGGATTCTGGGTGCAAATCCAGGAGATTTTCGTAGTTGAACTTGTGGAACCCCCTGAGTACCGGGCCAGGCAGCGGCGGGACCTGCTGGGAAGCCGCGCGTCCTAGGAAGGGGACGCCAGCGGGAAACCAAAGTGCGCCTGCGCTTCCCAAAGAGCCCGCCCCGGAAGAGTTCGGTGGGGGCGGGGCAGGTGGGAAAAGTGAGGCTGGTTAGAGGCCGGCACGTGGTCTGACCTTCTGGGGCCACAGAGCCGGTGAGGAGTTTCCATTTCTGGAGAGAATGAGAAATGGGGCAGGCAACCAGAAAGACACGCGTCGCCGCTTGAAACACGAGGGGCGCCTTGGAAAGGAGACAAGTTTTCTCTCTAACGTTAGGTCTGTACCTAGGGGCTGAAGGTGGCTGAAAATAAAGCTGTAATGATGAAGCAATGTCTCTCACCTGTTAGCACCCTCGGAGCGCATACAGCAAGCTGCACTCCGTTCTGTTTCTCATCACCTGTGTGATAATGAGCAAATGGCTTTAACTCTGGAGCTTTTGATGCTTCTCTTGTAAACCAAGAGTAATGGTTCTTTCGCGGGATCCTTACGGGCGCCTCGCATGAGCTCCATGCAGACTCCCTTTCCTTCCAAGAGAAAACTGAGAAGAGGCTTCCGGAATCTGCTTGGACTCCTCTGCAAGGTTCGCCCTCGTGACACACGTCCTCCACCACTATTACTCAGTTTGGGGTCTTTTAAAATAAATATTTTATCTTAGGAAAAATTTAGATTTACAGAAAAGTTACAAAGCAAGCGCAGAGAATTTCTGTAATATGCTTCACCCAGTTTCTGTAATGTTAAAATAACACGTAAACATGGCACATATGTCAAGACTAAGGGTCTCATATTGGTACGTTACTATTAACTAAAGTTCAGATTTTATTTGGCTTTCTCCCGTTTTCGCACCAGGGTCTGTTTTCTGCTCCCAAAGTCAATGCAGGTACCACACGGCAATTCGTCCTCACGTGTCCTTAATCTCTTCTGGTCTGTGATGGTTTCTCAGTTTTTCCTTGAGACGCTTGAAGAATGTCAGGTATTTTGTAAAAGGTCAGAGCTTTTCATTCACTAATTTCAGCTGTCCCTCTGCCTTTCTCTCCACCATGGACAGAAGATAATGTAGAGGTGACAGGCTACAGGAGGTTCTGACTCCTTTTTTTCTATTTTGGTTTATTTTTTAGATAATTTTGAAAGGTTGCTTTTCCTTTACAGTTATTACAAAATATTGGCGAAATCCCACCTATTGGACAATACATCCTTGAGCCTGTCTTACACCCAATCATCTGTCCCTTCGACGCTGGCACCCCAAAACTGCCCCCTCCCCCCTCAAGGGGAACCACCAGTTTGTTCTCCAGATCTGTGAGTCCTAACTCCTCTTTCTTTCACTCCAGTTTCCAGAGTTTCCTGTAGATTACAGAACAGGACATTTCCAGGTTCTGTCTGCCATTAAGAGCTCCTGGGTTTTTCCAAATTGTTCTTCTGACCACCAAGCCAATCTCTGTCCTCCATGGACTGCACCCCAACACAAGCCTTCCCGTTCCTATCACATGCTCTTTTACCATTCATTGAAATTTGATTTTTAAATGATTTTTATTCTTTCCATTATAGCTGTGTTCTGTCAACTTCTACTGTACAGCAAAGTGACCCAGTCACACATACATATACCTCCATTTTCTCACATCCCCCTCCGTCATGCTCCATCATGTGTGACTAGATATAGTTCCCTGTGCTATATAGCAGGATCTCATTGCTTATCCATTCCATATGTAATAGTCTGCAACTATTAACCCCAGACTCCCAGTCCATCCCCTCCCTCCCCTTCCCCCTTGGCAACCACAGATCTGTTCTCCAAGTCCATGAGTTTCTTTTCTGTGGAAAGGTTCATTTGTGCCATATACTAGATTCCAGATATAAGTGATATCATATGGGATTTGTCTTTCTATTTCTGACTGACTTCACTTAGCATGAGAGTCTCTAGTTCCATCCATGCTGCTGCAAAATGGCATTATTTTGTTCTTTTTACAGCTGAGGAGTATTCCATTGTTTGTATATATCACATCTTC
The DNA here is from genome assembly GCA_004024745.2 of Catagonus wagneri. Taxonomy (NCBI): domain Eukaryota; kingdom Metazoa; phylum Chordata; class Mammalia; order Artiodactyla; family Tayassuidae; genus Catagonus; species Catagonus wagneri. Next base: position 9,988,758 of record PVHT020000037.1, on the reverse strand, counting down.
TTAATCCATTCATCTGTCAATGGACATTTGGGTTGTTTCCATATCTTGGCTATTGTGAATAGTGCTGCAATGAACATACGGGTACATGTATCTTTTTCAAGGAAAGTTTTGTCTGGATATATATGCCCAGGAGTGGGACTGCTGGGTCATACAGTAGTTCTGTATTTGAAATTTTAGGTACTTTCCATGTTTCAGCTTCTAGATGTATAGAGATCACTTTTGAACAGATTCTTAAATGTTTTGTTGAAACACTGACATCTCTCTGATGAAGTATTTTCTTTAGCTTTTCCCACACCGAATCCTCAGATGCTGTCTTTACCTTCAAAGTAATAACTGTGGCTGATGCCAGGTCTTCTCTCAAACCAGGGATGGAGGAGGAAATGATAAATGGAAGGATACAGGAGACACTCCGGAGCAATTCCATCTGCTTGTGAGAGACTGTTCTACTCATTCTAAAAGTGAGCTGTGGTGTCAGTCGCAGATGCTGCTCAGATCCCATGTTGCTGTGGCTGTGGCGTAGCCCTGCGGCTTCGGCTCTGGTTGGACCCCTAGCCTGGGAACCTCCATATGCTGCACATGTGGCCCTAAAAAAGCAAATCACATCAAATCAAATCCACACTATCCAAGAGTCTTTAACATGGTTCACAAAATGGGGGTTCCTTTATTCAGTATATTGTACCCAGAGAAGAACTGAGCACAGTCCTTTCCTCTAGAAGCTTATGCTTCTAACAGAGAGTGAAAACACGTGTACAACCTCAACTGGCATATCGCTCTGTTTTACCAGACGAGGAGAAGGAGTTGAGGCTTTAAGGGTAGGTTGGCATTAAACATATTAAAACAAAAGGCCTGGATTACAGTAGAGATCATTGTATATGGAATCAACAGAATTTAATTAAACACCTTACTTTCAAACTAGGTACTTTGTTCTAGGTACCTAGACTTTATAAACTTAAGATAATAAGACTATCTGGAGAGGTATAGATGAGATGATACGTAAAAAGCACGAAGCCAGTCTTGTGCGTGTTTGCTCTCAATATAGCCCTTCCCCCCACTCCGTTGTAAGAGGTTAATTCCTGAATGCCAGACTTCCCAGGCTCCCTTATGACCCGGCTTCTAACGGGGTTTAGGGATTGCAAATATCGGAGGAAGATGGGCCAGATCCTCTAGATGAGCCTGAGCGATGATGAAATTATCGACCCTGATTCAGTAGGCAAAGGGAACAAGAAACAAGAGAAGCGAGACCAATCAGCATTGGGCGGGGAGGGAAGCGAGGCAAGGAAAAATGCAAAACAACGCGATGGAATGCATGCTCACACTGGGGACCGGTCATAATGAGTTTCCAAAAGATGGGGCGACGCCCTCAGCCAGTGGGGTTTGCTCACCAGAGGACTTGCCAGGAGGAACCCGACCCGGAAGTAGTCCATAGGAGAGAAAGGAGGGGGGCTTATCTGTCCCACACTCTCCCCTATCAATGATCCCCTCGTTGAGAACTAACTTCCTACAATTTTTGCTTGTGTCATCTGCCTAGAACAGCTCCACAGAAATCTGGATCTCACACCCCGCAGTGTGAGGTCTCATCCGAATCCACACTGCACGTATAGAGTGATAACCCAGCACTGCTAGGATGCCAAAAGATTCAGAGGGGTTCAAAAGAATCAGGTGAAGCAGCAGCTCCAATTCACCCCAGCCCTGGGAACTTCCATAGGAAGTTCTTCTATGGCTGTAAAAAAAAAAAAAAGAGGAAAAAAAGAAAATTCTATATACATTAAAAAAGAGTTGTGAATTTCTAGAGAATGCCTGAATCATAGGTGACAAATACAGAAAATTCCACAGGTGTAATAGGATTCAATCATGCAGTGATTTTAACATACATAAGATCCAGAATACGTAAATCTATCCATTCATTCTTCCAATATAGTTTATTACAAACTATTGAGTAGATTTTCCTATACTCTCCAGTAGGTTTTCATTAATCATCTTTTTTATTTTTTTATTTTTATTTTTTTGCCTTTTGTCTTTTTAGGGCCACACATCTGAGCTGCGTCTGCGGCCTACACCACAGTTCACGGTAACGCCAGATCCTTAACCCACTGAGCGAGGCCAGGGATGGAACCCGCAACCTCATGGTTCCTAGTCGGATTTGTTTCCGCCACGCCACAGTGGGAACTCCCATTAATCATCTTTTCATACGGTAGTGTGTATATGTTATTCCTACCCTCCTAAAACGAAAACAACATTGTAATTCAACTATACTCCAGTAAAATTAAACTTAAAAAAAGAACCTGAGGTTGTGCGCAAGACTAGGACCGAGTACCTATCACCCTGAAAGACGGCAGTGAAGGGAAATCTTCCCAGTGGACAGACCTTGAAGCAGGGAGTTGTCCACTTTGCTTGAAAGACACGGTGAAGTGGGGAGTTCCTGTCGTGGCTCAGTAGTAATGAACCCGACTAGTATCCATGTGGACGTGGGTTCGATCCCTGGCCTTACTCAGTGGGTTAAGGATCCGGTGTTGCTGTGAGCCGTGATGTAAGCCGGCAGCTGAAGCTCTGATTCAACCCCTAACTTGCGAACCTCCGTATGCCATGGGTGCAGCCCTAAGAAAAAAAAAAAGAAAGAAAGAAAAGATGAATTGACTCATGTGATATGTGTATACCACCTTAACTATGTTTTACAGGTTGGTCTCTGGGTCCAGGGCTGAAAAAAATTCAAAGATAAATAACACAGTTATGGTTAGAAGTATGCACTGAACTCCTAGGAAAGAGTCCGGAGTGAAAATATTTTTGCCCCACGTGAGTACCCACTAGAGGACGTAAAATGCCGAGAAGGCACTCGATCACCAGATAAACAAGATGACCCATTCTGTGGCTGTGGATCAGCCTCTGACCCAGTCACCTGTTGCTTGTGTGGGCTCCTGTACCAGTGCCCTCATCAGGAGTGGTCAACAGATACGCTTGAGGAGAAACCCAGGCTGGGGCAGACCTTGTATCCCTGCAGCAACGGACACTTGCACATAAAAGGCCAGCTCTAAACCTGACTTTTCCTACTTCTAAGAGAATCTCGCGGCATGTGAATTACATGGAACCAACAGCAATATATCCTCACAAAATTGGTTCTCTTCCAGAGACAGATCCATTCTCCACCTGACAGCGCTTCTGCCAGCACCACCGTCTTTAGAACTCACCATCGGGGTCTCCAGCAATGTCACCTGCAAGGAACTGACTTGACAGTCAGAGACTCTGGGAATGGGGCTGCCCTTGGAAGGCCGTGGTCTTACACGGCACATCATGGGCCAGAAGATGCGGGGATATGCTGCGGAAGGCTCGGGTACGCGGCGGCTTGGAAACCCCACCCCACACTATAGGAAGGTTGTCCCATAAATTCTAGTGCGCATCTAAAGCCAACAACAAATATATGACGGCCATTTTCTCATATCCATCAGGAACACAGTCTTCGGAGAATCAAGAAGGGAGGGAGAATGGCCCAATTGCCATCAAACTGGAGACTCATTTACAGAACATTTCCTTTCCATCCCCCAACATAGGCTCGGCCCGTTTGAAGGGACTAGTTAAGGAAGGAAAACTTCTCCCACCAGAGTAAGAAAACCTGCCTGTAATAAACAGGAATTTGCCACTGTCCCCGGGCTCTCTGGGGCCTCTCAAACCACTGAGGAAGTAGAGGATGGGGCTTCTGTGCTAGCTGGAACGCCCCATCCGTATTACCAAGGAGAACCCGGCTCACTAGCTCATGATGGGGGCAAGGAGGACTACGCCTAAAACCCACAATATACATTGGAGAGATGCCCGGTTATCCCCGTCCAGTAACAATGGCCAGTGCAGCAAAGGCAGCAACGTCAATACTGACTGCTCAGGAACGAAGATTTGGTCACCTCCCCAGGAAAAGAAGACTGGAGTACTCAAGGACTGGCAGTGAATGAGGCAGAGTTGGCATGAGGGACAACTCTGGTCTCACAGCCACTTGCCAAGGTGGAAACTATTAAGGCTGTGCATATATTATGTTAATTGACCTGCGTGCGTATTATTGAGCATGTACCAAAGCAACCCTGGGCTGTATATAAGAATGTCTTTATTCAACAGATGAGTAAATTGAAGCTCAGAGAGATGGAAAGTAACTAGAAAATAGCAGGGTTAGTACTGAACCCATGTCTGCCCAATGATGAGACCTAGGCTCTTTTCTACCCCTCCCAAGAGCGGCCTACTCCACATGCCTGCAGGAAACCACAGACGGTCTGCAAGTGACAGGAAGCAGAGTCATTTTCTGAGTGACTGAGAATCTGCATACGTCTCCTCTTCCTTTGAGGTGTTTTTTCTTGTTTTGTTTGTTTTTTTACTGTTTCCACTTTGCTTTCTGGGATTATGTTCTTGGAATTAAATCTGAGTACAGAGACACAAAGGCACAATTTGGACCTTAGATATCAACTTATGGCCTTTCACTGAGCAAATTCTCTTAGAACTGGAAATTTCAAAGAAGCATGGAGTGTCTTTAGCTTTCTCAAATCTATAGAAAATATTAAGTGACGTTCAATTGATGTTTGTTTGTTTTTGTTTTTTAGGGCCACACCTGCAGCATATGGAGGTTCCCAGACTAGGGGTTGAATCGGAGCTGTAGCTGCTGGCCTACACCACAGTCACAGCAATGCGGGATCGAGCTATGTCTGCAACCTACACCGCAGCTCACGGCAACACCGGATCCTTAACCCGCTGAGTGAGGCCAGGGATCAAACCTGCGTCCTCATGGATGCTAGTAGATTCATTAACCACTGAGCCACGACAGGAACTCCTGATACTTATTTTATATAGGGACCAAAAAATGAGTAGGAAGGAAGTGAGAATTTTTCCAGCCTCACCACCCTCCTCCTCTACGGCGTATGACCACATCCGTCTCAGCTGGCCCAACAGCCTCTGCCTGAACTACCAGGCAGCCTGTTATCTCCAGGCTGTCCCTAACACGAGGGTCTTCCCTGGACTTTTAACTCTCAGGCACCTAGGTTTACTGTGTCCCTTAAAGCAAGTCACCTCACTCCTTTTACTCTCAGTGTCCTCTCCTGTAATACGAGCAATAACTCCTCAATTGCTAAGTTGTGTGAGTTAAACAATACAACCTGACTTAGCAGAATTATTCACAACAGCCAGTAGGCGGAAGCCACCCAACCAAGCATCCATCTACAGATGAACGGATAATCAAACTGTATCCCCAGACACTGGAATATTATTCAGCCTTAAAAACTAAGGAAATCCTGTCACATGCTAAGACATGGATGAACCTTAAGGACCTTATGTTAAGTGAAATAAACCAGTCACAAAGGGACAAATACTGTAGGATTCTACTTACATAAGGCACCTAAAATAGTCAAACGCATAGAGACAGAAAACAGAACGGTGGCTGCCAGGGGCTCAGAGGAGGGAGGAAGAGGAAATTATTGTTTAATGAGTACAGAGTTTGAGTTTGACAAGATGAAAGTTCTGTGTACGGATGGTGGTGACGGTCATACAATAATGTGAATGCATTTAATGGCTAAGATGTGTATTTCACCACAAATTTTAAAATTAATAAACCTGAGAAAACCCCTAGCTCAATGAGGAGCCTACAATAGGTGCGCAGTAAATGTCAGGTCCCAGTCCCTGGTGTGACACCCGCTTGGAGTAATGCAGAGGAAATCCCTCCCAGCCCCCCCAACGTTAACCACCACATCCCCTGAAAAGGAGTCGTTTCTGCAGTAGGAAACAGAAGGCGGTCTTTGTGGGATAGCTTTGATCGCTCCTTCCGTCCACCCCAAACTCCTTAAGAGCAGCTCCGGGTGGCACAGTAAGTGGGCGTGGGGTAACCACCCGTGCCAGAGAGCAGCCTCTCCACGGGGCAGACACACTGCTCGACTCCAGTAGACAGAGCGGCATGGAAGGGAGCGCAAAGCAAGGACTGGATGCTGCGGAGCCTCTGAGCCCTCCAAGCCCCTGGCCTCTGACACTGGCCCAAGCTCAACGCCTCTGCCCCCGCCCGCCGCCCCGCCCTCTTCCTTTCAGACATGCGCTTGACGAGAAACGCGGGAAATCGAAAGTGAAACTGGGAGCGGGCTATTATCTGCGGAGTCCCTAGAAAAGGTGAGTGGATTCGTGAACTCGGACAGTCCCGGGTACCCCAGCCCTCCCCTCCCCGGGGGACCGCTCTCCTCCGGCCCAGATCCGAAGAGCCCCTTCCAGCCGCGCTCCAGCCCCAGAGCCTCCCTGGCCGCAGGGTTCCCTCAGCCCTAACCGGGCAGTTTTCCCCGTGCTGCCGTCTGCCTGGGAGGAGGCTGGGCTGTGAACCTCCTCCGGAGCCCAGTGTGGGGTAGGCCTGCCATCCCGACACCCCCGTCCCCAAAAGTCCCCTCTGCAGACGACAGGGGCAGGGTCGCTTAGGATATTAGAAGTTTATGGGTCTGTGCTCTGGAGGAAACAAAGGCAGGTGCCTGGTTCAGGAAGCTGAGAGCACAGTCCGGGGGCGGGGATCCATCCACCAAGTTAGTGTGTGTGCGCCTGCGCACAGGTATGCACACCTGCACGTATGGATAAATATGTGCACGTACAGATGTGTACATATATATATACACTTATTATTTATATGTTCATATTATAGCTGATAGGTAGCTCCTTCCTGCCATTATTCAAGGATTAATGACGAGGAATGTGAAGTGCGTGGCACCTGGTACGTGGACAGGGCGTGATAGATGCGCTGCTGTTAGGATTAGCTTCTCATCAGAGCAGAGGACCAGCGGTTTGGGATGGAAGGTGGACGGGTAAAGCCTGGGCACTGAGGGTGTACGCAGAGATGGACATGAAAGTAGAATTGTAAGCAGCCTTACCTCAGATGCCCAGCGATTTCTGCTGTCTTGAGGACTCCGTCTCCCCTTCTGTCAGACCGGCTCTCCGGACCAGACTGTGGAGGAGAAGCTCTTGCTGTTCGGGCTGATGTCTTTCTCTTTTCTTGTTTTCACCCCTCCAGTTCACGCTCCCTCGTGCTTTCCTTTGAATTGCTTTGTTTTCCTCACACAGCTCTTATCTCCTTTCCTTTCCTCCCCTCCCCACTAGGCCACCGCGAGGTCTCCCCAGCGCGGCTTCACAGCCCGGCACCGCCATGGCCTCAGCGCCGCCCTTGGCAAAGATGTGGGATGAGGTCACGTGCTCTATCTGCCTGGATCCCATGGTGCAGCCCGTGAGCATTGAATGCGGCCACAGCTTCTGCCAGGAGTGCATCTCTCAGGTCGGGAAGGACGGGGGCAGCGTCTGTCCCGTGTGCCGGCACCGCTTCCTGCTCAGGAACCTCCGGCCCAATCGGCAGGTGGCCAACATGGTGGATAACCTCAAGCAGATGAGCCAGGGAGCCAAGGACGGCCCGCAGGGGGAGCTGTGCGCCGTGCACGGAGAGAAGCTGCACCTGTTCTGTACGGACGATGGGAAGGTCCTTTGCTGGGTGTGTTCCCAGTCCCAGAAACACCGGGACCACACCATGGTCCCTATTGAGGAGGCCGCTCAGGAGTTCCAGGTGAGGCCTTAGCGCGGGGCGGGAGGCGGGGCCCTGATGAGCGCTTTGTCCTCCGGGGCTGGGGGTGTGACAGAGTCACCTGTGGAGTCCAGGGGCTGGCGAAAGGGAGCGGGTCGCCTGCCTCTGTGTCTTGTTTAAGGAAGAATCACAGCTCAGCACGATTCTCTCACTCCCCGGGAGCAGGGCGTCTGTTGCTAGAAAATGCTGCAACTGCCATGTTTCCTTGTGCCTCCTGGTTAATTAGAAACGAATAGCTTCCCCACCCACACCACGCCAGCAGGGTGCCTCTATTTTGTAAGAAACATCAGGCTTTTTCCAAAGTCTTCCCATCCACAGAATTCAGATTCTCGTTCTTTCTCCTTCCTCTTCTCAGGCTTTTCTAAGGACCAGTAGGATCCTCCCCCACCCCGCTTCCTGGTCTGGCTGGGCATTAACCTGCTGTCTTTCTCTGCAGGAGAAGCTCCAGGTGGCATTAGAGAAGCTCAGAAATAAGCAGGAGCAGACTGAGAAGATGGAACTGGATGTTGCGATGAAGAGAGCAGCCTGGAAGGCAAGGGTCATGTCCGGAGGGCATTTAGATCAGAAGCCTTGGGAGGGTCCCGGGTCCTGGGTCCTGGACTTATAGAGCCCTAACCACATCTATGCCCGTCGGAAGACTGGGCGTCCCCGTGTGTCACTCTCCAAAAACCAGCCGTGCCCTGGGTCCCCCGAGAGGGGGAACTAGGAAAGCATGGCACTCAAAGGGCACTCCCTCCAGTCAGACACAGGGACAGAGTCTTGGGAGAGAAGGCTCGGGGACAAGCCGTACCCCGGGGCTCCGGTTCCTGGAGCCCAGTCTCAGGAGAGGCCAGCACAGGGCCCCGCGTCTGGGACAGAGGAATCGGGGAGGCCTGCCTTGTGGCTCAGCCTGTCAGGAAATGACAAGGGCCATGAGGACAGACCTAAGGAACCATCAAGGCCTCAGGGAGGAAAACCAGCCGGACCAGGGGGTGGCCTGACCGTGTCGAGTCCCTGGTCCAAGGTGTCACGGGAGCTACGGCTCGCTCTGCTCTGGGGCTTCGGCGGCGGTGGGTCGGGGACTGCAGAGGAGCGGAAGGGGCTCTTGGGCAAGAGATCCCGGACCGGGGGAGGGTGAGTCGGGCTGTGGTGGCAAGAGGCATCATCCTGTGTCATTGCGTCACTCTCTGGTCACGGCAGGAGAGGGCGGGCGAAGACTGCCCCACAGGCGCCTTTCCCCCGGAGGCTGGGGATAGAGTTGTGAGCCCATCTTTGCGAGGCTCTGGGGGGTGGGGACGGGTGTTGCACCCTCTGCAACTCACTGTGCTGAGAGGACAAAGGGGCATGCTGGAGGTGGTGACCCGAAGCGGGTCGAGGAGTCCCTGGCACTGTCAGCTGGCATTGCCATGGCTGGGGGGCGGCTCCGGTGCTGTCCCCACCAGTGCCACCCACCTCAGTCCAAGAAGCTTCAGCCCCCCCCACCTCCCCAGCAAAACTGTGGATGTGTTTATTCCCAGACAGAGCCAGGGTGGCGGGTCTACAAGGAGTACAAACAGATATGGACACCTCCATCCCCAAAGCTTAGGAGATTTTCATTTAAAAAAAAAAAAAAAAAACACCTCTTTCTTTCCATTGACACCGAAGGGGAAGGTTGAGGCCCACAAACTGAGGATTCACGAAGAGTTTGTAAGGCAGAAAAACTTCCTGGCAGAAGAGGAGCAGAGGCAACTGCAGAAGCTGGAGGAGGAGGAGAGGGAACAGCTGAAAGCCCTGGGGGCCACAGAGGCCGGGCTGGCCCAGCAGAGCCAGGCCCTGCAGGAGCTGATCTCAGAGCTGGAGAGGAGGAGTCGGGGCCCGGCACTGGAGCTGCTGCAGGTGAGGCCCGAGGACAGCCCCCACCCCACCCCGAGAGCCAAGGAGAAGTTGAAAAAAGCCAGAGGGAGTTCCCATTGCGGCTCAGTGGGTTAAGGACCAGACACAGAGTGTCCGTGAGGATGTAGGTTCTGGCTCAATTCCCGGCCTCTCTCAGTGTGTTAAGGATCCAGGGCTGCCACACACTGCAGTATAGGTTGCAGATGTGGCTTAGATCTGGTGTTGCCCTGGCTGTGGTGTAGGCCTCAGCTGCGGCTCAGATTTGACCCCCAGCCTGGGCACTTCCATAGGCAGCAGATGCTGCCATAAAAAGAAAAAAAGAAAAAAGCCAGGGACCACCTTCGGAGCATAAAGAAACTCAGTCCCTTGAATTTTCTTAAATAAAACAAACTGGAATTCAAACCCCTGAGTGGTTTGCATTCAGGACACAGAACGGTACCGATTTGGGGTGGCATATTCCATGCAGCAATGGGAAGAAATGGACATCTGCTATATGTGCCTGCTCTAACACAGACCAGGTTCATGACCTTGAGAAAATACCTTAGTCTTTCTGAAGATCAGGTTTCCCTGATCTTCAGAAAGATCAGGTTTCTCATATTAACGAAGTGGAAGTTATAATACTACATACGTTAGAGGATTTTTGCGGGGATTAAATAAGAGAATCCAGTAAGGCTCTCAGAAGATTGTCTGGCTATGGGAAGATTTTCATAAATGTAATGGAACCGAAAACAGTGAACGCAAAGCTAACAGACAGTGGCCCGGCCCTGCCACCAGTTCTCTCCGTAACCCTAAGTCAAGTCATTTTCCTTTTCCTAGACCTCATCTCTCCATCTGTGAAAGAAGGGGAGGGAGCAGGCTAAATAACAAGGGCCCCCTGGGCTTTAGCCATAAATGCATCATCACTTTCTGCTCCTTCTGGGAACTACCTTAATGATTTTAGCATGTTATTTTTTCTTTAAACTGCCTCACTCTTTTACCAGAATAAAGCTAGTTTAAAAGGAAATTTGTCCTAAGCAGTGCCAGTCAAGAAGTCACGTGGCGATGTGTCACTGACATTTTTCTAGTTTACTTCATAGCAGTAATATTAAGAACCACAAAGTCTTAAATAGCACATATAACATGCCAGGCTTTCCATCCCCCATGCAACGAGGCAGATGCTGCTGTTCGCCCCATATCATAGATGAGAAAACTAAGGTGCAGAGATGTTGAGAAGCTAGTGAGAGACGGAGGCTGAACAATTGGAGCAAGTTGACTGAGTAGTAATAGGTAGAGCTAAGATTGCAATAAGTACGTAATGCTTTTTACAAACTCACTGACATGTTCCACTTGAAATCACCTTCTGTCTCGCCTCACTTTGGGAAACCAGGGTCTAGATGGTCTCAAAATCCCTTCTTATGTAACCTTCTGTGGTTCCTCTTTTCCCCACACCTTTTCGCCATCTTTCCATCATGTGGGGTCATGAGGCCATTTCTGGTTTGTGCAAAAGACTGACTGGATTGTCTTGACCTGGCAGCTCTCGTCTCAGTATCTAAACCTGGCTTCTGCCCAACATTGAGCAAAGCTTTGGGTTTTTTTTTGCGGGGGGGCTTTGATTTTTGGGGCCACACCTGCTGCATATGGACGTTCCCAGGCTAGGGGCCGAATCAGAGCTACAGCTGCCAGCCTACACCACAGCCACAGCAAGGCCAGATCCAAGCTGTACCTGCGACCTACACCACAGCTCACGGCCATGCTGGATTCCCGACCCACTGAGCGACGCCAGGGATCAAACCCGTATTCTCATGGATACTACCAGGTTCGTTTCTGCTGAGCCACAGCCAGAGCTCCTGAGCAGGGCTTTTTGAGGCACTTGTGACTGAGCCTAGGAGCCTGCCAGTTCCCAGGGGAGGACCCCCACCCCCCGCAACAGAATATTCTCAGGCATGTTGGTTTCACATCCACGATGGGGCAGCATTAACCAGAGCATACCACAGAGCTTTAACCGGCCAGCGCTTCCTCCCTGAGCACTGCCAGTCCCCAAGTGAGAGCAGTTTCTGTGCGTTCTGTGCATCCTGACATGGCCTCTTTCTCTGGGGCCATCTTGGGACCTCAGCCAGGCTGGGCTGTTGCGCTTTCCCACTGTCCCCCGACCGCTGCGGAGAATCTGGTCTTTTTAATTTCAGTCTTCTGAGTCAGACTCTGTAACCGGCCCTTCCCTCCCCGGCTACAGTCACACCCACGCTGGGTTTCTACCCCCCGCAAGCGCCCACACATACCTTTCGGGCCTTGGCCCAGAAGAATGGGGCAGAGAAATGTCTGTGGACATCAGGTGGCATCGAGTCACCCGCAGGACCGAAGTCTCGGTCGTAAACCAGTGACTGCAGCACTTACTCTCTGTCTCTTTTCTCCCCAGGAGGTGAAGAGTGTCCTGGAAAGGTAAGGAGCGGTTTTCTCTGTTAGGGGAGAGGGGGAAGGAAACATAAATGCCTGTGTGGAAGGTTTTCGAGTTTAAAAATGCGCCCTGGGATTTCGCTTCGTGGCTCAGCAGAAAGGAACCTGACTACTGGTGTCCATGAGGGCACAGGCTCAGTCCCGGGCCTCGCTCAGTGGGTTAAGGATCCGGCGTTGCCGTGAGCTGTGGTGTAGGTCACAGACACGGCTCAGATCCTGCGTTGCTGTGGCTGTGGCAGTGTAGGCCGGCAGCTGCAGATGCAATTCAACCCCTGGCCTGAGAGCTTCCATATGCCATGAGTGCAGTCCTAAAAAAACAAAAAAAAAAAAAAGAAGGAAAGAAGAAAACATGCACTCAAGTTTTCCCCATCCTCCTCCTGATTCTCAAAGACCCAGTCCTCGCTAAAACATGTTTTTGGTCTCAGAAGGCTGATTAATGGACATCTTGGTTGCTGAGTTTCCCAGTCCTTCCCCAAGTAAGGTTCTAACAAACAGGGAAGTTTTGAGTCTGCAGCCTGCTGGGACTTCTTCAAAAAGAACCTAGCCAATTTCAAACTCCCCAGAAAGGGACCTGGGTAAGACCCACGGTGTGAGGTCCCCGGGAAGTGATTCAGCCTCTATCAGACACCTTAAACGTAAAGTGGAACAGAATGTGCTTTTTCCTTTTTTTTTTTTTGTCTTTTTGCGTTTTCTAAGGCCACACCCACGGCATATGGAGGTTCCCAGGCTAGGGGTCCAGTTGGAGCTGTAGCTGCCCGCCTATACCACAGCCATAGCAACAGGGGATCCGAGCCGCGTCTGCAATCTACACCACAGCTCATGGCAACACCGGATCCTTAACCCACTGAGCGAGGCCAGGGATCGAACCCGCAACCTCATGGTTCCTAGTCGGATTCATTAACCACTGAGCCACGACGGGAACTCCCAGAACGTGCTTTTGCGTGGAAATTAAATCCTACGTCCCTTTGCCCTCCACCCCGAGGGGCCCCAGCACAGGAGGTGTTTGCACATTTGCATTGAATTAAATTATCCGTCATCCTCAAGGGTGATAACAGCGACAGGATTGGGGAGTGTCCCTTAGGAGTTGGAGATGGGTCTCTAGCTCTTTGTCCCCCAGGAGTGAGTCTTGGAACCTGAAGGAGCTGGACCTTGTCTTCCCAGACCTGAGCAGTTTGTGCCGTGTGCCCGGGGTTAAGAGGATGCTGCGGACATATGGAGGTGAGGCCAGCACCGGGGCTGTGGGACTGGCCTGCCCGGGAGCAGAAGGGATGAAAAGCATGAGCTGTGCCTCCCAGGGTCAGGAAGCAATGGATGGCTCGTTGGAGTAGGTGGGCGGGGGTGGAGACGGGGAGGAGGAGCCCCCGAAGGTCAGGGCGAGGGGCGGAGTTGGCTGGGGGTCACTTCCTCCTCTTCCCCCTGCCCGGACCCGGGGTTCCTGGCTCCCCACGCCCTCGCGGCCTGACCGCGGCCTCTCTCCGCAGTGCACGTCACTCTGGACCCGCTAACGGCCAATCCGTGGCTCGTGCTTTCGGAGAATCGGAGACAAGTGCGGCTTGGAGAGACCCGGAAGAAAGTGCCTGAGAACAAGGAGAGGTTTGACACTTACCCCATGGTCCTGGGCGCCCAGCACTTCGGCTCCGGAAAACACTACTGGGAGGTAGACGTGACGGACAAGGAGGCCTGGGACCTGGGGGTCTGTCGAGACTCCGTGAGGAGGAAGGGACATTTTTTGCTCAACCCCAGCAATGGCTTCTGGACCATCTGGCTGTGGAACAAGCAAGAATATGAGGCTGGCACCTGCACCCAGACGCCCCTCCGCCTCCAGGTGCCTCCAAGCCGAGTTGGGATCTTCCTGGACTACGAGGCCAGCACCGTCTCCTTCTACAACATCAGCGACCACGGCTCCCTCATCCACAGTTTCTCAGAATGTGCCTTCGCCGGACCTGTCCGGCCCTTCTTCAATCCTGGTTTCAACGACAGTGGAAGAAACGCAGCCCCGCTGACCCTCTGTCCACTGAGGACGGGCTGGTAGGGATCCAGAGACTGCCGGTGGCTCTCCCTGGACGCCAGCACTGCTCTGTTAGTTCCCCTTCTCAGCCACGAGTCCGGCCTCCTTTGCCCATGAATTCCGAACCACCTTCACCTCTGCGGAGGCGTCAGGATATCAGCAAGCAGACGCTGGCAGAGAGGTCACCGGGGTCCGTGCACATGACCTTCAACACCCAAATTCCTGCCCTCCGTTGCTTTTGATCCCCTCCATAAGCCAGCTACTTGTATTTGGCCACAAACTCATCTGGATCAACTAAAGCATGTTCTGCCGTCTTTATGGGACTCAAGTTTTGTTTGCTCCTCTCCATCTCCAGGGCTTTGGTCAGATCTCTCTGTGCATCCTGCAGAGGGCATCCTAAATAAACCGGGCCTCCGTCTCTCTCATCGCTCTTGTCTCGGCACCTCCGGGATTATCTTTCCACCATGGTCACATCTGATCACGGATGGCTCCACGCTGCCTACAGAAAAGGAGCCATTAGCAGCCATCCTTTTAAAATAAAGGCCGAGGAGTTCCCACTATAGCACAATGGGATGGGTGGTGTCTCGGGAGCGCTGGGACGTGCAGGTTGGACCCCAGGCCCAGCACAGTGAGTTAAGGATCCAGTGTCGCTGCACCGGCAGCTCAGGTCTCAGCTGCATCTCGGATATGATTCCTGGTCCAGGAATTCCATATGCTGAGGGGCGGCCAAAAGAAAAAAAAGATATAATAAATTGAAAAATAAAAATTAAATTAAAAAATTTAAAGCAAAATAAAGACTGAATTATGCCTGCCTTAGATCACCGAGTTAAATATCCAGCCTGCCTCCCCCACTCCCGTCATTGTCTCCCAACCAGACCTTGTCGATAGTGAAGCTGGTACAAATGACAGGTGTGATGGCTCTTTGATGTGCCAACGTGCCTAGGCTATCAGCCCCCAGTTTTTCAATCAAACATTAATCCAGATATTGCTGTGAAGGTATTTTGCACATGTTATTGAAGTTCATAATCATTTGACTTTAAATAAGGGTGTTATCCTGGAGAAGCTGGGTGGGCCTAATATCCAATAAGGTGAAAGGCCCTAAAGGCAGAACTGGGGCGGCCCTGGAAATATTCCACTTGTGAAAGAAGCATCAGCTCAGGCCCAAGTCCCGGCTTGCCCTTCCCGTAGCCTGCCCCAGGGGTTTCCGACTGCCTTGCTGGGCCCACAGTAGGATAAGCAAATTCCTTTGTAGAAATAAAGAACTCTCTTAATATTTATCTCCTGCTAGAAAAGCTGAAAGCCTTCCCACTGAAGTCTGGAACAAGACAAGGATGTCCACTCTCGCCACTGTTATTCAACATAGTATTAGAAGTCCTAGCTACAGCAATCAGACAAACAGAAGAAATAAAAGGCATCCAAATAGGAAGAGAAGGGGTAAAACTGTCACTCTATGCAGATGACATGATACTATATATAGAAAACCCCAAAGACTCAACTCCAAAATTACTTGAACTGATCAACAAATTCAGCAAAGTAGCAGGATATAAGGTTAATCTTCAGAAATCAATCGCATTTCTATATACTAACGATGAAATAGTAGAAAAAGAATACTAAAATATTTTACCTTTTAAAACAACACCCCAAAAAATCAAATACCTGGGAATAAACCTGACCAAGGAGGTGAAAGACTTATATGCAGAGAACTACAAAACATTAATCAAGGAGATCAAAGAAGATACAAAGAAATGGAAAGATATTCCATGCTCATGGGCCGGAAAAATTAATATTGTAAAAATGGTGATACTACCCAAAGCAATCTACAGATTGAATGCAATCCCTATCAAATTACCCATGACATTTTTCACAGAACTAGAACAAATAATCCAAAAATTTATATGGAACTACAAAAGACCCAGAATTGCCAAAGCAATCCTGAGGAACAAAAACCAAGCAGGAGGCATAACTCTCTCAGACTTCAGGCAATATTACAGGGCCACAGTAATCAAGACAGCGTGGTACTGGTACCAAAACAGACATACAGACCAATGGAACAGAATAGAGACCCCAGAAATAAACCCAGACACCTACGCCCAATTGATCTTTGACAAAGGTGGCAAGAACTCTCAACTTCAAATGGGAAAAAGAAAATCTTTTCAGTAAGCTTTGCTGGGAAACTTGGACAGCTGCATGTAAATCAATGAAACTAGAGCATACTCTCACACCATGCACAAAAATAAACTCTAAATGGTTGAAAGACTTAAATATAAGACAAGACACTCTTAAA
>PVHT020000037.1:9947884-9971630 GCA_004024745.2 Catagonus wagneri | reverse complement strand
ACTGGAGACTAAAACACTGCACAAATGAACATCTCAACAGAAAAGAAAATCACGAACTTGGGGAACAGACTTGTGGTTGCCAAGGGGGCGGGGGAGGGGTGGGGGACGGGTGGGAGGGAATGGGGATAACTAGTGATTTAATGATGGAATATCAAGGAGCTCCAACTGTATTGCACGGGGAACTATATCTAATTACATGTGACAAATCCATATATGTACATGTAACCGGGTCACCACACAGTGCAGTTGGAAAATCTGACAGAAATCTGTAAACCAGCTATAATGCAAAAAAAAAAAAAAAAATTTATCTCCTGCTAGTTCTTGTCCGGGTGAACCCTGGTTGGTACGAAGGCCAGGACTGAGATAACAGCGTCACCGGTTTCAGCAAATCCTTCCGTTTTTGTTTTTGTTGTTTTGTTTTTTGCTTTTTAGGGCTGCACCTGGCCTACACCACAGCCACACCAGATCCTTAACCCACTGAGAAAAGCCTAGGGATCAAACCTGCATCCTCAGGGATACTAGTCAGATTCAGAGCCCGCTGAGCCACAATAAGAACTCCAGCAAATACCTTCTTGAGCTTAAGCTTCTGAGACTGAAGCAAGGAAACTTACACCTGAGTAATCGTAGGCTGTGTGAGAGCCACTACCCATCCAGGAACCCCAATTTCTTATCTAAAATATCTCAGATTGCCCTAAGCACGCGAATATTCATGAAAAACATAGATACTATACAAAGATGTTGGTGGCCTTGAAAGGAGCTTATTGATAAGGAATTGTTTCTAGGAATGAGTAACGGTCTATCTAACACTGGAGAGAAAGACAGTGCTTTGAAGGAAAGATAGAAACCAGAATCCTCATGCAAGAGACAACATTGGCAATGAATCAATACACGTTGGAAAAGTCCTCCAGTGCCTTGGTTGATTCACTGCAGAAGAACTCAGTCCTCCATGAATGGGAGGTCCTGGCGGAGAGCTGGATCTGTGTATCCAACGAGAGTCATAGAGAAAAAAAAAAAATTCGTTTTTAATTTAGGGCCATACCTGTGGCATATGGGAGTTCCCAGGCTAGGGGTCCAATCTTTGCTGCAGCTGCCGGCCTGTACCACAGCCACAGCAACATGGGATCTGAGCCATGTCTGTGACCCACACCACAGCTCACAGCAACGCCAGATCCTTAACCAACTGAGCAGGGTCAGGGATCCAACCTGCATCATCATGGACACTGGTCGAGCTCATTACCACTGAACTCTGAGAAATTTTTTTTTAATAGAAGGTAGGTCATGAAATCAGCATTTCTGCTTCTCTGTGTCTCTGCCTTGATGTTGGCTAATACAAACAATGGGGTTTTTTTCCCCTTCAATTGATATATTGTTGGGAGGAGACTGCCAAAATGATATAAATTTAAAAACTCATTTCTCAATGTCTGAATCCCTTTGATGCTGGGAAGATGTTATCCGAATGCCAGTTCTTGTTCACACAGCCGAAGAATGAACTTTGCGACCACACAGGCAGCAAGCAAGCAAAGTCTTTAATGCGGGAAAGCAAACAGCTCCCCGGGCTGCTGGGAAGGGGGTTAAGAGCCCCCGTTCGCTACTTCCTATAGGGGCTTTTATCCCTTGAGGATGGGGGGTGGTACCAACGTGGGGTCCAGAAGGATGTGGTTTTCCCCCAATGGCCTTGCCCGGTTACCTGTATCAGTCCTTGTCCAATAGGGGCCTCAGGGGTGGAGAATGTTCTGTAAGTCTCATGGTTTCTTTGCCCTTCTCTTCCCGTAAACTGAGTCACGGGGGGCCAGGGATTAATGTCCATCTGGGCACAGGTACAGTCCCTCTAGTAAACAAGGCCTGCGGGGATGTTACTCCCTGGAGCACTTAAGCCACAAATGTTAATCAACAGCCATATCAAAGAATGCATGGAAGCCCGTGCTCCTCCACTGGCTCCCTGAGTTAGTGTTCTGTGTCACCTTGACATACTGCGTCCCCTGATACTTGCAGACGTACCTCACACAGATGGCATGCTGCCAGCCTCTGGGTCTCCACCAAGAGGAATTAAATGGTAGAGGTTTCAGAGTTTCCCAGCTTTTATCCTCAATGGTCATCACTAACAAGTGATCCAGGTACACCCTGCACGTCCCATGAAACTTTTCTAGAAGAAGGAAGGAAGATTCTACCAGCACCAATTTTAACTTTAATATTACTCTTTAAATACAAATAAGGCCTGTTGACTTTTGCGATGTCCTTTGATTTCGCAACTTCCTTTTGAATTAAAAAAGGGGTCATTATAACACCAAAATTTTAAAAATAAACTAAGGCAGAAGGAAGGTAAAAATTTATCCACTGCTTACTGTGTCAAGCATATTCAAGAGCTTGTTCATACTTCATATTTTTTGTTCTAGCACAGCCACATGATAAAAGTACAATCAAGAAATTTAATTATCTGGTGGTCGGTCTAGTGGGTTAAGGATCTGGTGTTCCCACCGCTATGGTGTGGGTTTGATCCCTGGCCTGGGAACTTCCATATGCCAGGGGCACGCCCTTCCCCCAAAAAAATATTTAAAGATTATAGTACCCCACTTTTTTACTTATGGAAATATTTTATAATTCAAAATTTTTCTAGCTTTATTATGGTACAATTGACAAATTAAAGCTGTGTATATTAAGATATACATTTAAATGTCTATGTATACTTTGTGAAATGACTATGTCAACTTAAAAAAATGCACCACCTGAAAGCTGAGAGTTTTTTGTTTATTTGTTTGTTTGTTTTGGTCTTTTTGTCCTTTTATGGCCGCACCCACGGCATGTGGGTGTTCCCAGGCTAGGGGTCTAATCGGACGGAGCTGAAGCCGCCAACCTACACCGCAGCCACAGCAACGCGGGATCCGAGCCGCGTCTGCAACCTACACCACAGCTCACGGCAACGCCAGATCCTTAACCCACTGAGCAAGGCCAGGGATCGAACCTGCAACCTCATGGTTCCTAGTCGGATTTGTTTCGACTGCGCCGCGACGGAAACTCCGAGAGTGAAGTTTTATTTGGGATGAAATGAGGACTTGAACCCAGGAGACAGCATCTTGGGTAGCCCTGAGATAGCACTTCCAGGAGGTGATGGGGGAGCTAGGACATAAGAGTTTTGCAACAGAGAGAAGGTAGGAGGAACAAAAGGTTTACAGATAACCAGATTTACAGAAAAATATTTACAGCAAACCAGTTTCTATGGCAAGATGTGAAACTGGACTCACTCCTTTGAGGTGCACCTCGGCTGGGGCCAGTCACCCTTGTTTCTGTCCTGAGCTCCCTCAGGGCTCCCTGGCCCAGCCTTGGGAGTGGCTGTTCCCCCGAGTGACTGTGCCATCTTTTGTTTTGTCCACTTAACTGCAGCCCAGGTGGCAGTGCACGTAGCTCTGAAATACTGCCCCAAAGAGGAAGGGGGGGGTATCAGGATGTAAGTCATAAAGGGGAGGCAGGCGCACGCACCAGGCACACGTTTTACAGAAGTTTGCAGCTGGTCTCGCAACGGCTACTGCTGGTCACAGCTACCAGTCATCACTGAAGGATTTTAGTGTTTTTCTAGATGCGAGAATTTGCAAGAAGTGGGCTCCTAAAATATTCTCCTAAAAATACCTAACTGTCTGGAGTTCCCGTCATGGCACAGTGGTTAACGAATCCGACTAGGAACCATGAGGTTGCGGGTTCGATCCCTGGCCTTGCTCAGTGGGTTAAGGATCCGGCGTTGCCGTGAGCTGTGGTATAGGTTGCAGACGCGGCTCGGATCCCGCGTTGCTGTGGCTGCGGCGTCGGCCGGAGGCTACCGCTCCGATTAGACCCCTAGCCTGAGAACCTCCACGTGCCTCGGGTGCGGCCCTAAAATGACAAAAGGCAAAAAAATAAAAATACCTAACTGTCTGAGGACCTGTTCTTCCAGTTTTCTGGGAGCACAGAGTGCCTCACTCCCGGTCTCCACCCTGAGCTCCGCTCATCGGGTGCTGCGGGTCAACTCACGTTTTACTCCGTGTAGAGGCTGATGGCAAGCGCCAAACTTCAGTTCACAAGTACCACAATCAAGCTAATTAATTCATCACCCCACACTGACTATTTTCGTGTGTATAATGAGAATACTTAAGATCAACCCTCTTAGCAAATTTCAAGCACACTGAACCATATTTTAAACTATAGTCACCATGCTCTATCTTAGATCTCCTAACTAAAAGCATGTTAAAAGATGTCAACCAACATGTCCCTGTTTCCCCTACTTCCAGGCCTACTCTCTGTCTCTGTAAGTTCAGTTTTTTGGATTCTACATGTAAGAGAAATCATATAGAATTTGTCTTTCTGTGCCTGGCTCACTTCAGTCAGGATAATGTACTCCAGGTTTATTCGTGTTGTCACAAAGAGCAGGATTTCCTTCTTGTATGATTGAAAATACTCCACTGTGTATATGCACATTTTTTTTTCTGCAGCTTTATTAAGATGTAATATTTTGTAAGTTTAAGGTGTAATGTAATGATTTAATATATACATATAAATTGCAAAAGCAATGGCCACGGTAAGGTTAGTTAACTCCATCACCTCACTTAGTTACATTTGTGCCTGTTTGTGGTGAAAACTTTTAAGATTTCTTGGGAGTTCCCGTTGTGGTTCAGCGGAAATGAATCTGACTAGCATCCATGAGGACACGGGTTCGATCCCTGGCCTTGCTCAGTGGTGTAGGTTACAGATGCGGCTCAGATCTGGTGTTTCTGTGGATGTGGCATAGGCCGGTAGCTGTAGCTCTGATTTGGCCCCTAGACTGGGAGAACCTGCAGATGCCTTGGGTATGGCCCTAAAAAGTAAAAAAAAAAAAAAAAAATTACTCTTAGTAACATTTTTTTTTTTGGTCTTTTGTCATTTTAGGGCTGCACTCACAGCATGTGGAGGTTCCCAGGCTAGGGGTCTAATTGGAGCCACAGCTGCTGGCCTTTGCCACAGCCACAGCAACACAGGATCCGAGCCGCATCTGCAACCTACACCACAGCTCACGGCAACACTGGATCGTTAACCCACTGAGCAAGGCCAGGGATCGAACCCGCAACCTCACGGTTCCTAGTCGGATTCAAATCCACTGTGCCACGATGGGTACTCCCTCTCTTAGTAACTTTTAAATATACAATAGAGGGAGTTCCCGTCGTGGTGCAGCGGAACCAAATCCAACTAGGAACCATGAGGTTGCAGGTTTGATCCCTGGCCTTGCTCAGTGGATTAAGGATCCAGCGTTGTCGTGAGCTGTGGTGTAGGTCGCAGACGCAGCTAGGATCTGGTGTTACTGTGGCTGTGGCTGTGGCTGGCAGCTACAGCTCTGAGGACCCCTAGCCTGGGAACCTCCATATGCCGCAGGTACGGCCCTAAAAAAAAAAAAATACACACACACACACACACACACACACACACACAAATGGAGTATTATTAGCTATAGTCACCATGTTGTACGTTGCATTCTCCTAACATATTCATCTTATAACTGGAAGTTTGCCGCCTGCCCACTTCACCCCTTCTCCCAGCCCCTGCACCTCACCTTTGGCAACCACCAGTCTGACTCTGTTTCTATGAGTTTGGTTTTTTAGATTCCATATATAAAGAGCATCAGGTGTTTGCCTTTAACTCATCTCACTTAGTATAATATTTCCAAGGTTCATCCATGTTATTACAAATGGCAAGATTTCCTGATAGATAATAGATGACAGAGAGATGAAAGAGAGATGATAGGCAGATATAGATCACATTTTACTTATCCATTCATCTATCAATGGATATTTAGTTTGTTGCCATGTCTTGACCATTGCAAATAATACTGCAATGAACATGGGGTGCATATATGAATTTGAGATAACTGATTTCATTGTTTTTAAATATAAACCTAGAAGTGGAATTTCTGAATCATGCGGTAGCTCTATTTTTAATTTTTTGAGGAACCTCTATACTGTTTTCTACAACAGCTCCACAAATTTACATTCCCACCCACGGTGCACAATTGTTCCCTTTTCTCCATATCTTGCCAGCGTTATCTCTTGCCTTTTGATAATAGGCAAGAGGTGATATCTCATTGTGGTTTTGACTCACATTTCCTTGGTAATTAGTGATACTGAGAATTTTTCATGTTCCTATTAGCTATTTGTGTGTCTTCTTTGAAAAATATCTATTCAGGTTCTTGGCCAATTTTTAAAATGAAATTATTTGGGGTTGGTTTTTTGTGGGTTTTTTGCTAGAGTTTTGTTGAGTTGCTTGGGTCCCATGTATTGGGTTATTAACCCCTTATCAGATATTTGCAAATTTTTTCTCCCATTCTATAGGCTGCCTTTTCATTTTATTGATTGATTGCTTTGCTGTGCAGAAGCTTTTTAGTTTGATGTAGTTCCACTTCTTTATTTTGCTTTTATTGCCTATATTTTTGGTGTCGAGACCAATGTCAAGAGGCTTTTCTCTATTTTTTGTTACATTTAAGTCTTTGATCCACTTGTTAATTTTTGTGTATGGTGTGAGATAAGGGTCCAATTGCAATCTTTTGAATGTGATTATCCAGTTTTCCTTACACCATTTATTAAGAGACTGTTCTTTCCTCACTGAGAATTCTTAAAACCCTTGTCAAAGATTAATTGACTTTATAGGCATAATTGACCCGGTCCCATTTCTAACTCAAAATAAATGCTTATAGATATAAATCTGGATGTTTCAAATGTATTTATTATTAAATTAATATATATTTTGTCTCGATGTTTTAATGTCAATGTCCTAGCTAAGTCTGTTGTAGGAAATAATTCTCATTGTTTCATAAGATTTAGTTTAGCTTTACTATCCCTATTTTTCTGGAACCCTGTGCATGTGATAAAAAAGATTCCGTAAGACAAAATTTAACTTCCCCAAGGTCAAACACATCACTTTTGTCCAAGGACACGAACCTAATTCTGATCCAAAAGCTCGTGCTCTTTGCTAAACACTACCCTTTCTAAAGGAGCGTGGCAGTCTTTCTTTCAAAGCCATGGACGAATCACTTTGTCCACAGTCAGTACAACCCGTAATTCATAAATCTCTACAAAGTAGGCAAAAAAAAAGTGAGATCCTACATTGATAAATATATCATCTGTCTTACAAACTCAGCAGTGTTTGCAGAGTGAGGACAAAGTACTGACCACACACTCTCGAATCGGCCTGGTCTTGATCCCATAAATGATGGGGTTTAGCATAGGAGGGCCTAACATGCAGACATTTGCAAGCAGAATGTGGGTATGGAGAGGAACATGATGCCCAAACCGCTGGGTAATTACGGTAAAAATGCCAGGCAAGTAGAACATGGAAATGACCCCCAGGTGGGAGCCACATGTGCCCAGGGCCTTTTGCCGAGCTCCTCGGGAGGGGAGGCGGAAGACTGCCTTGAGGATGAACAGGTAGGAAACCAAGATGAGCAAGGCATCCATCACCACCGTAGAGAAAAGAACAGAAAGGCCGTACCAGACGTTGACACGAATATCAGCACAGGCAAATTTGGCAACAGCCATGTGCTCACAGTATACATGTGGCAGCACATTGCTGTGGCAGAAAGGCAGTCTCTTTACCAGGAAAACATCTGGAAGTATCACCGAGAAGCTCCTCAGGACCACGGCCAGGCCAATCCTTATGATTACTGCATGTCTGAGCACCGTGGTATAGCGCAGGGGGTCACAGATGGCCACGTACCGGTCAAATGCCATGGCCAGCAGAATCCCAGATTCAGCGATGAAGGTGGCATGGATGAAGAAGATTTGGGTGACACAGCCATCAAGGGAAATCTCCCCAGCGTGGAACCAGAATATGGCCAGGGCTTTGGGCACAGCGGTAGTGGACAGGACGAGGTCGGCCAGAGCCAGCATGCAGAGGAAGAAGTACATGGGCTCATGGAGGCTGCGTTCAGTGATGACAAGGAAGACAAGGAGGCAATTCCCAAGGACAGCAATAAGGTAGGAAATAAAGAAGGGGAGAGAGATCCATGTGTGCTGGTCTTCCAGGCCAGGGATCCCCAACAAAATGAAGAGTGAGTGGCTGGTCCCGGTGTGGTTGGGGGTTGCCATGCCAAGGTGAGTCATTTGGGTGCTGGTGTACAGGATATCGCAGTCACCTCTTCTCTCTTCCCCAAAAGGTGGATGGGGTTGGAGTGGAGGAAGCAAGAACAGATCATTTTTCACTGGATGAGAAGTGGAAAGGGTCTTGGTCAGGAAATCAGGAAACAGGTAAAAACTCCTTGCCATTCACTAGCTACATAACCTCAGTAAAATTACTCCCCTGCTCTGGGTCTCTCTTTTATCACCTTAAAACTAAAGCTGGGGAGAAGTTGGATTAGATATCTGTAAAAGTGCTGTTCCAGCCCTAGAATGTCCTAGACCTTAGCATCAGGTTGCTATAAACAGTTACGAGCAGTTTCCTCCTTGACCGGCAGGATGTGATATGTATCTCAAAAGGAAAATGGTAGCTGAGTTAACCGTCAACATAACAAACCTTGCTGAGCACTGACCACGGCTCCTGGAGGACCTCTTTGGGGGGAGATGGGCAATTAAACTATCTACACGATGCACGCGGTGGAGAAGGAGAATCACACACAGGGAGCACTGGAAACATGGAGAGCACCCACGGGTTCAGAAAAGGTTTTCTAGAGGTCCCACCCCGAGCTGACACTTGAAAAATAATTAAGAGTTTTGTCAAGTCATGTGAGGACAGAAGAACACGAACAAAATCACTGAGATGACAGTACATGGAGTATGGAGGAAATTTACAGCGATTCAGGGCTTCACAGCATAGAGGACGTGGTGGGAAATGGAGGGAAATGATGTCCGGCGGTGAAGTAGGGGCCGCATCACCGAGGAGGGCTCTGGGGACCAGTCTGAAGAGTTTAGAATTTATTTTGATGCAGGAAAAGCCACTCAAGGATCTGTGGGGACAGAATGGCATGGGGATGCCAGGGTTTCAGGGCGCTCTCTCCACAGCAGGCGACACCGTGCCCGAGGCCTGGGGAGGGAGGTGGGACAACAAACAGACCGCTGAGCGGCAGCTCCGAGCCGAGCCCAGGGCTCCGCGTGCGCTATCTCACCCGCGGCGGGAGACCCCGTAGTTTCCCCCAGTTGCCTGATGGGGAGCAAACAGAGCCTGCCACCCCCCAGCCACGGCCACCCGGCCAGCGCGTGGTGGAGCTGGAGTGTGGCTGCCCACGCCATCCCTGGAGTCGCATCCTGTCACCTTAGCCCACCTCGGTCCCCTGCATCAGCACCTGTGAGGTCCCGGCTCCCGGCCGAGGAGACAGACAAAATCATAACCTCCCGTGCTCTGCCACCAACAAATTTGTATTTGATTTGCCTTTTCCCTCTTGTTGCCATTGAAGCCTTAGCGGCCATTGAAGCCGTCTCTTCAAGTACCTCTCCCCGTGGCTCCATCGCTCTGGAAATTTCGTGCCCTCCCTCTCTGCTGGCTTCTTCCCTTTAATGTGTCCACTGCCCCGTTTACCTCAGTTTTACCAAAGGACGGATATGCTTCCTCTTTGCCCGTCTGCTTACCACCCTCCTCATCTTTGCCCAAGGCCACTGGACTGATAAACCCAAACAGCATTGAAGCCTCCTTTTCTAAAATAAGCTATCGTGTCGTGGCTGCTGAATCTAATATTACATTTCATTTGTTGTCAGTAATCTCCAATTTCTATTATTCACACATCTTCATTTGATAGTATCAGCCACCACATACCTCCCGAGTGTTAGACATATTTATTGCTTTATATCGGTGCATGAAACCTTTGAAACTGAAGGTCTCACTGGTTCGTACATGAAGAAACCGACGTCAGATAAGTAACCACCCAAAGTCAAAACTGATATTTGAATCCGAGATAATCAGGACCAGAGCTTCCATTGGCTTTAGAAACTTCCATTTTGTTCTGTTGATTACCTAAACACCCTTGTTTGGCTTCCTCTCCACTCCCTTCTAATTCTCTTATTTCTGCCGGAATGTCTTAGACACGTAAGACAGTGTAATATAGGAAAAATCACATGGGCTTTAGACCTACCTGAGTTCAATTCCAGCTCCGCCTGCTACGATTCCACACTCACGCAGACACACACAGACCTCCGCTGGTGTTACCGTGCTATCACACACATTCACTCACACAGCCACAGCACACATATTCGCTCACATAAATTTTGATGAAGACTTACACGCAAACACACATTTTCCCTCTTCACCCCTATGGCCCTTCTCCATGAACACATGCGTACTTTGAGATTTTCCTTCATGTGTATACCCACCCACATTCACACAAGTCACTACCTAGCCAAACCCACTCTCACAGACACGTGCTCTGACTTCTCTAGGCGATCACTGCCTGTCTCCATTCAGCACGTGGACTGTCCTCTCATGTGATCAGTTTTCTCAGGAAGTGGAGCTGGCAGAGGTTACGCAGCTCTTCGCCCTGCCTCCAGCCTCAAAGTGCTCTCACCTTTGCCAGGAGAAAGAACTCTCTTTGAGAACACAGTTCACCACACCAGCCCTTTGCTTCACCAGTTCCACCCTAGATTTGCCCAAGCATGAGCCGGAGATATCAAATATCAACGCTGGGTGGCCCTTTATACCGGCAGTCATCAAACTGCAGCCCACGGGCTAAATCCTACCCACCACCTGCTCTTGTAAATAAGTTTATTGGAACACAACCACGACCAGTTATTACATATTGTCCACGACTGGTTTCACGGGAAAGACTGAGTAGTTGCAACAGAGACCATGTTCAAGACTTAAAATATTTGCTCTTGCCCTTTCCAAAACAAAACAAAACAAAACAAAAAACAGTTTGCAATCCCTGCTTTAGAACAATCTTGTTGTATGACATGATTTACAAAACCCACAGAAAGAAAGGCAATTTTCCCAAGGCCACAGAGGAAGTGAGTTAAGATTTCTTGCCTCTCATTCCACTATTTGCACCATGCCACAAAGCTTCTGCAGAAAAATTTGGTCTGTTCCCACTGCCTCTGCTCTCAGAGGATGGAGAATTCTAAATATAGCCTCTATCGGGTGACCAAATGATGAAAGCCATCCATTATTTCTCCTGTCTCTCATCAATAAACTCAGCATCTCCCGCATCCTCCATCCCCACACTCAGTCATTTCCCCCCTATTTCCTGTGCATGGGCAGAAGTACCCACAGAAGCACCCGGCTACCCTGGTCAGTACCAACCCACATCTCTCCTCACTCCCAACCGTCTATCACAGACTTCAGGAACCACAGACCGGAGCCATGCCACTGCCCAGCTGGCAGGGTGTTCCCGCAACCGGCAGACTGTGTGCAGTGGCCAGACGACCAAACCAGAGGAAGAACAGCAAGGCAAATTAATTTTCCTCTGAGCCTCTTTGGGGACCGTGTGCTTTTCCATGTGACTTTCTTCTCCCCTAGGATGTCCTCTAATTCCACTCACCTAACTTTAAAGTTAAAGCCTTTAACCCTTTCTCATCTGAGGGCCAGAAGCCTCGTGTGAAAAGTATGCCAGAGAGGTTATGTAAGCTTAGGTGAGAAAAGGAGGTAGGAGAGAAGTTTTAGAATGAGCCGTTGGCAAAGGATGAGAATGTGCTTAGGTCTTGATCAAGTTCCCAGAACTTATTCAAGTGCATCCTCTTCAACCCCAACTTCCAGGAGGCACAGAAACACTTTAGGAGCAGGATCCTATAGACTCTCTTCAACTTCATTTATTCATTCACCACCCATTCAAGCCAATGCGTATTAAATGCTAACTATGTTAATGGCACCATAATAAAATATTGAAAAAATCAAATCCACTAAAATTTATTTATATTGCTTTGTATCTAGAACTGATGTTTTGATTCTTTCATGAAGTGATACTTACTTTTTTATTATTTTTAAAATTTTTCCTTTTGCTTTTTTAGGGCCGCACCTCTGGCATATGGAAGTCAGGCTAGGGGTCCAATCAGAGCTGTAGTTGCTGGCCTACACCACAGCCACAGCAAGGCCAGATCCGAGCCACATCTGTGACCCACACCACAGCTCACAGCAATGCCAGAGCCTTAACCCACTGAGCAAGGCCAGGGATCAAACCTGCGACCTCATGGATCCTAGTCAGATTTGTTTCCACTGCACCATGACAGGAATGACTCATTTTTTCATTGAAATAGAATTGATGTACAATACATATGTTTTAGGTGTATAATACAGTGATTCCCAATTTTCAAAAGCATCCCATTACATATATGTACCACATTGTTTTAATTCAATAAAAAACATGATAAGTATATTTATATATAAACTTCTGTGTGTGTTCTGGATTATTTTATTATATACATGCCACAGATGCGGCCTTAAAAAGACAAAAAAAAAATCTGCACATGGGAGTTTCTGTTGTGGCTCAGTGGGTTGCAAACACAACATAGTATCCACCAGGATGCAGGTTTAATCCCTGGCCTCGTTCAGTGGGTTAAGGGTCTGACATTGCCACAAGCTGCAGTGTAGGTCGCAGATGTGGCTTGGACCTAGCATTGCCATGGCTATGGCACAGGCTTCAACTGCAGCTCCAATTCGATCCCTAACCCGGGAACTTCCATGGTGTGGTCATAAAAAGAAAAAAAATCTGCATACTGATATTTATAGAAGCTTTATTCATAATTGCTAAAATTTCGAAATAACCAAAATGTCTTTGAACAGGTGAATGGATGAACTCTGGTGCATCCACACAATGGAACATTGTTCAGCAATATTAAGCAGTGAGATATCAGAGTTCCCAGAGTTCAGGTTAAGGATCTGGCATTGTCACTGCCGTGGCTCAGGTTACTGCTATGGCATGGATTCAATCCCTGGCCCGGGAACTTCCTCATGTCATGGGTGTGGCAAAAACAAAAGTGAGCTATCAAGACACAAAAGGACATAGAAGAATTCTAAATGCATTATACAAAGCAAAATAAGGTGGTTTGTAAAGGCTACCTACGGTATGACACCAAATTTAGGACATTCTGGAAAAAAAGGCAAAATCATGAAGACAGTAAAAAAAAATTAGGGGATTTCAGGGATTCTGAGAGAACAGGAGATGAATAAATAGAGGGTACACAGGGATTTTTACAGCAATAAATGTACTCTGGGTGATACTGTAATGGTGGCTACATGTCATCACAAATTTTTCAAAACCCACAGATCAATACAACACAAAGATTGTACCCTAGTATGAGCTATGGACTTTCATTAATAATAATGTATCAGTATTGGTTTGTTAATTATAACAAATGTAGTACACTTGTGCCAGATGCTAATAAAAGAAGAAACTCTCTGGTCAAGGGAGGACGCAGGGTCAGGATGAATATGGGGTCTCTGCGCTTTCCACCCGATTTTTCTAAAAGCCTAAAACCACTTTGAAAATAATATTAATTTTTAATGTATTCCTTGAAATCAAAAAGAAAAAGACAGTGGAATGGTTAAATGGCATATTAGATGGAGCTAAAGAGATAATCAGAAACTTAAAGATACATTAGAAAAATGTGTGCCAATGTGACACAAAGACACAAAAAGTTACAAAGTAGTGAGAGGTTAAATTACTTATAGGCTAGAGATAGAAAATAGAATTTTTCAAAAAAGTATCTTAACTTCCTAAGAAATATAACTAGACTATATTCTAGCTTAAATTCAAAGATTATCAAATGTTATAGAAATTTTTAAAAATCCACTTTTATGTGATTTAGAGGACATCAGTCTATAATATCTAGGCACAAATGGTTGGAAGTAAACAATATAAAGCAGTGTGCTATGAAGCACGAACAATGGAAAACGTGCAGCTCTATTCACATTCAACTAAACAGTAGCGTTACTTCAAAACTGCCATGTTTAGAAGATCAGAACAAAAATTACAAGAACTACAAGAAACTGGAAAATAATGTCTGTGAGAAAGTAACTCTTCCCAATAATTGCTGAATATTTTTAATGAGTATGTATATGGATGGTTAGAGCAGTGCAAATAAGATTATTCTTTCTATTCCTTAACTCATATGACATATTAGGAATTTTCCACCATTTTTACTGCATGACAAACCTATTATATACCTGTAATTATAGGTATATACATATATATATAACGTTACCAAAAAAGTTAACTATATCACATGTGCAGAAAGATGTAATCATGTGAAAACTGAAAAACATACTAAAATTTAACAAGTATGTCTCAGTTTTCTGATTATTGGTCACCAGGCTTTGTTTCCTTTATTTTGTTTAGTTTTGCTTATTTATTTGCCTATGTGCTTAAAAATTAAATATAAAAGTGTATACCATAAAAAACTAGAATAAAAATCTAAGCATAATATAAAACCTTAGATCAAAGAAAATAGTCTAAGATGACAATGAAACTCACAAAGGAAAAGAATGATGGATTTAAAAATATTTATTTATTTATGTAAAACAATAACCAACCAAACCAATCAAATAAAATTAAAGCAATGAAAATTTAAACAACCTGAGAAAATACTTTAAATAAATATTAATACCTTGGGGAAGTTATAGCTCTGCGCTTCAAACTACCTGTCTGTAAAATGGAAGAACGGAAACAATAACAAGCCTGATGTGAAGATTAAATAAGGTGTAAAATGAGCTTTGCACAGGGTCAATAAATTGTTGTCACTATTAATGCACAAATAAATACAATATACAAGGGAGTTCCCGTTGTGGCTCAGTGGTTAACAAATCCGGCTAGGAACCATGGGGTTGCAGGTTCGATCCCTGGCCTTGCTCAGTGGGTTAAGGATCTGGCGTTGTCATGAGCTGTGGTGTAGGTTGCAGACGCGGCTCATATCCCGCGTTCCTGTGGCTGTGGCGAAGGCCGGCAGCTATGGCTCCTGTTAGACCCCTAGCCTGGGAACCTCCATATGCCGCGGATGCAGCTCTATATAAAAGGCAAAAAGACAAAATAAATAAATATTTTAAAAAAGGATGAACACTGTCTCAACTAGTGTAAAAAATTATTTTAAAGGATGCTTCCTTAAAATAAGGAAAAAAAAAGATCTTCAATATAGCCATTAAAATATTATCAATATCTGATGTATTATCATGTAAAAATAGCTACGACACGGGTCTATATGATAACATTGGGTTATAGAATCATGGATAAGTTGGGAATATGTATGTATAATTATAGTTGTTACAGTTAGAATTATATAGAAAAGCTGGCTGATTATACACCAAAATGATAACAGTAAATTTCTCTGGGTGGTGGAATCATGGGCAATTTAATTTTCATCTTATTACTTTTCTATAAAATATTTATAGAAAAAGAAGTACATGTCTTCAAAAGAAGTATCAACAATATGGTATCATCTTGTAAAGTAGTAGTGCCTCTACTTGAGATGAGGTAGTTGTGATGACCTCACAGGTGGCACCAAGCTGAGCCTTGAAAGACAGAAGAGGCCTCACTAAAAAGTCAGGGAAAGGAAGGTCATTGTAGACAGATGGATCATTTAGGGAAAAGGTGCCCAGGCACTTAAAAACATGACCGAACATGGAGAAAGTAGAGATATACGGTTCCTCGAGACTGAAGCATAGATTGCGTGAAAGTGATGCGGAAATTGCTGCCAGAAGAAAGTCTGCATTTAGGCTGTACCATTTTGACGGGAATGATCTTTGAGAAACAACTCCCCAAAAGTCAAAAGTTAGGGGTATGGTACCACTTAATGCTCATCATACTTTGAGAAAGCATTAAAGGAACGAAGGTTTTACAGGACTGTCTACAGATGTGGTGAGATGTCTCAGGGCTTACCATAGCTCATGACAGAACACCTGCTATTTATCTAAGTGTGACTTGATATTACATTCTACTGTTCTCAGAGTTGAATTGAATATTACTGAGTTAGACACGACTACCAGAGAGCAATCCCTTTACTCCCACAAAGAATAAGTTATGAATATCTCTATCAACCCACAGGCACTGCCTTCAGATGGACTTGAAGAGGTAAGTCTCATAGGCTCGGGTAGATTCCCCAGAGCTCAAAACTAAACGAGCCATTTTCCCTAGTGACTCAGTTCCCGTTCTCTTGTGCACTGTCGCCAAAGCACATCTCACGGAGGATGAAAATTTCTAAGAAACCAGGCCCTGCCATCCCCCAAATTATTTCTGCTTTTTAAACAACGCATAAACTACTTGGTCTCGTATCTGCTTCGTCTTGA
The DNA here is from genome assembly GCA_004024745.2 of Catagonus wagneri. NCBI lineage: Eukaryota > Metazoa > Chordata > Mammalia > Artiodactyla > Tayassuidae > Catagonus > Catagonus wagneri. The sequence goes on along the minus strand of PVHT020000037.1, from coordinate 9,955,451 downwards.
CCCCATAAATGATGGGGTTCAGCATAGGTGGAGCAAGCATGCTGACGTTGGCCAGCAGGATGTGGACGTGGAGTGGGATGTGGCGCCCAAAGCGCTGGGTAAGGACTGAGAAGATCCCGGGTCCATAAAAGAGGATGATGACGCAGACGTGGGAGCCGCACGTGTTGAGAGCTTTGTGACGAGCATCTCGGGAAGGGATATGGAAAACCGCACGGAGAATCAGAACATAGGAAACAAAAATGAGGATGACATCTAGGATCACTGTTGACATCAAGACAAAAAATCCATACCAGACGTTAACCCGAATGTCATCACAGGCATACTTGGCCAAGCCAATGTGTTCACAGAAGGTATGTGGGAGGATGTTACTTCTGCAAAAAGTCAGCCTCTTCAGAAGAAATATCATGGGGAAAATTGTACAGTGTGCTCTCAAGAAAACAGCCACACCAATTCTCCCTATTAGAGAGCGGGTAAGTATCACAGTGTACCTCAGCGGGTAACATATTGCAAGGTAGCGGTCAAATGCCATAACCAGCAAGATGCCCGACTCAGAAATAAAGGAGGAATGCTGGAAGTAGAGCTGGGCAATGCAGCCATTAAGAGATATTTCTCTGCTGTTGCACCAGAAAATGGCCAATGCCTTGGGTTCTGTGGTTGTGGCGAAGACCACGTCAACCACAGCCAGCATACAGAGGAAAAGATACATCGGTTCATGGAGGCTACTCTTGATGAGGATGATGAAGATGAGCAGACCGTTTCCAAGGAGGGCAGAGACATAGGAGATGAAGAAGGGGATGGAAATCCACATGTGTAGGTCTTCCCGGCCTGGAATGCCCAGCAGGTAGAAGGCTATGTGGCCAGAACCAGTGTGGTTGAAGCTAGCCATTCCCGAGGCAGGCTAACGTGGGCTTACCTTTAACTTCCCCTAATACGGACAAAGAGAAATACAGGTTATATAAAAACGTTTGCCTTGGGTTTTCTGATTAAATATATCAAATTAAATGTCAGCATTTACCACTATTTCCTCTTCACAGCTTGCTAAACATCAGTAAAATAACAAAAACATCGTAAGCATAAACAAACAGAAGAAACTGTGAGAGCAGAGAAGTGGCAACATTTTTTTGGCCACGCCCAAGGCATAGAGAAGTTCCTGAGACAGCGACTGAATCTGAGCCACAGCTGCTATCCTTAACCCACTGAACAGACCAGGGATCGAACATGCACCTCCACAGCCACCAGAGCCACAGAAGAGACAATGCCCAATCTTTAACCTGCTGCACCCCAGTGGGAGCTCCTTGAAGTGGCAACATATTTGAAAGCAGATAGATGACTACTAAGCAGATGGGATAAAACTAATAATTTCTAGATGGAAACAAGAATCAAGACAGTTTTCACTTCAGAACGCAGTCTCAAGAACTAGAGGTATCAGGTAATTTTCTACGCAGGGATAAGAATGGGATTTTTTGAACGGATTATTGACTAAAAATCTGTATAAAGAGGAGTGAGGCTCCAAGACCTCTCTCCCAACCTGTTTATCCAGGCACCACTCTCCTCACCCAACAGAATTACTGGAGCTTTAGTTTCTGAGGAAGTTAAGCTGGAGAGTCTGGGCATAGGCGGGGGCAGGGACACTGGGCTAAAAGCAGGGAAAAAATGAAAGGTTTCCTCCGGCACAAAATGGAGCCCCAGTGAACTTCTCCCATTTATTATGTCTAGTAGGGCTAGCTTACAGCACCCTCAAATAAGACCGAGGCACTAAAGAGTGATTAGAAGTCCTACGTGCAGGCATGGGATTTGTTTAGGGAGAAACTTCCCGTCAGATTACTCCAACCCAGAATTTTAAACCAAAATATGTCAACAATTTATAAGAGCAGAAAAAGTGATTTACGAGCGTCGAAGATTTACGTCCCATTAACCTCCTCACAGAAAGATACTGGAAGAGAAGTATCAAAAAAACAAGGGAACGAACCAAAAATGGAGAAATATGGGCTCCAACAAAGGAGCTAAGACAAAGTGATACAGGGCGGGAGAGGGTATGGGCTGTGAAGGAGTGAGGCAATTCCTTGAACAATGGTGAAGTCTGATGACAGAGAAAAGTCTAGAGAACTATGAGTCTAGACTGGGTCATGGGGATCGCGGACACCTAAAGGTGTGTTTCAAAGGAAAGGCTGTTTTAAATGTCATTAACACTCCCAGTGGACTGTGAGGCACACAAAAACCAATCAAGCAACCGAGACAATTACTTACTCCAAGGACGAAAACAAGTTTGTATAAGATATGTGATCACATGTCACGGCACATGTCAACATAAATAGGCATCTTGAAAATCATGTAAGATGCATATTTAATAAAATAATATTTTATTAATAAAAATCAGGAAGAGGAAAGTTTGCACGGGCCTGAATGTATGTGTATGCCTTTGAGGTGGGGGGAACTTCCTGACGGAGGAAAGCTGAACACCCATCTTCCATATAAGAAAGTCAGTGGATAGCGTATAAAAATGATTTAAGATATAAATCAAGAAATAATGATATAAGCATGCGGTCTCTCTAAATGGAGGTAAATGCTGGAAAAAAAAAGCTAAGCATTAAAGTGGTTATTTCTGAGAAGCAGGAATTAGGGGTGGTATGGGGCAGGGAATCTATTTTTATTATAAGCCTTATAGGAATTGTGATGGTTTTAACACATATATGCACATCACTACACACACACACATATTTATATATATATATATATTATATATTATATATTATATATATATGCCTTGGGTTTTCTGATTAAATATATCAAATTAAATGTCAGCATGTACCATTTAAATATATATAAAATATTCACTCTAAGGTATAGAGGTTGGGGGGAAAAGAAGCAAAGTCATTCAGATTCTAGAAGGAATACAAGAGATTTAGTGGCCAGAGGGCTCGCGGTTCCCTGGAGCAGCCAGTACCATTATTTGTATAAGGAGTTACTAATTTTACACTATAAAGGTCAGACTCCAGGGCCGACCCTCTTCCTTCCCCCTCTGGCTGAGTGTTGAATTTGACATCCCCAACTCCGCTGTCAGGAGGTACACTTGGTGCAGCGCCCGGGGAGTGACAAGTTTATGGGGTCCCGTGACGCGCCAAGGCACCCGGAAAAACAACCGTCAGCACCTCCACATTCATCCGCGTCTGACTCGGGACTCGGCGCAGAGTGAGTACACGTGACCACACCTGTCTCCTGCCCCGGGTTCTAGTCCCCTCACCTCTGCAGTTCATTTCTGGAGGAAGAAAATCCACTCCTGATTGTGTGCCTGTACAGTATCACTCTCTAAGTAAAGGTAAAACTGCGCTGAAAATAATCCACAGGAAAGAAGTGCCAGGGGAGGCTCATGAGAGTGTGCCTGCTGAGCACAGCGACCACTAGGCCAATCTGTGGCCACACCTGTTTTGATCACATATACTTCCCCCAGGAAATTGCTCCAGTTTCTTGGTCTACTTCCCTCTAGACAATATTCCTAATGTTTTTAACCACCTACCTTAGATTCAATATGCCCAGTCTTGACAGGGTTTTCCAACATTACGTTACACCCCACAGCAATGAAACATAACCCACCTGCTTGAAATGGAGTGCTCATGAGCTAGACGAGACCTAGTCACAATAGGAATCCCAGAGTCGTGGCCACCAAGAGCTGAGATTTTATGTATTTGCTTGAAGATCTCAAGGGCAGCTATTACCCCGGGGAGCCCAGATGTAGAGATTTCTTTTCTTTTCCTTTTTTTTTCAGGGCCCAACCCACGGCATATGGAGGTTCCCAGGCTAAGGGTCGAATCAGAGCTGCAGCTGCTGGCCTGCACCACAGCCACAACAACACAGGAACCGAGCCGCGTCTGTGACCTGCACCAGAGCTCACAGCAACGCCGGATCCTTAACCCACTGAGTTAAGCCAGAGATCAAACCCACATCCTCATGGATACTAGCTCGGTTCTTAACCCACTAAGGCACAACGGGAACTCCCAGAGATGTCTTTTTAACACCTCCTTCTCTGATCCACACATGAGGGGTAACATACTTGTGGCTCAGCAAGCCTCCACAACACTACCCCTGAATACGGTGCACATGTGTGTAATTTTTCACGAATGAATTGTTAGCAGCAGGACTTCACAAAATATTCTTATCTCCAAGTTCACTAGAGAGGTTGCAGGACATAGCCTTCCATTGTCAAAACAACCTGAGAGAGCGGTGCTACGTATGAAGGAGCAAAAGTCACCTCCTGCAAAGACCCTGGGACAGGATGGGTTGATTTTCAGAAGTCATCTATGCTCAGTGACATGAGCATTATTTTTTAGAAACAGAGGAAGTGAGAACGGTGCTCTGGCCTGGGATTTCGTTCAGCTATTCCTCACTGAGTTTCTCCAACTCTGAGACAGCTTGCGAAATGTCTCAGAAAATTACTATTACACGCCAACCTCTACTCCTTAATGTCCTTCATTTTAGCTAAGTGACATTCTTAGATCTTTCAGTTATTGCTCTTATATCATAATTTATATCCTATCAACATGCTTGCCTATAATAAAAGAATGTAAATGTATTGCTTGTTTCATATTGTGCTGAACAACCTCCGCCATACGTTCCTTGTTCTATGTATGTATATTTTTACACACTTTTAATAGGTGATTGAGACTGATAACTCCTGTCATGGGAAAACACTGATGTGGTTTCTGACGGGCTGGTGTTTGCTAGGAGAAGATGAGGTACAGGAACTGGTCCAATGTCAGTGTCAGGCCAGGTTCTTCAATGATCTCCTCAAGGGGGTACTGAAGTCTTTCATGACCTGATGCTGGCCTCCTTTATAGCAACGCTTCCCATGTCGCAGTCAACGCAAACCGAGCTTCAGGCACACCAGGCCATTAACTCTTCATTTTCCCCAAGCCACGCCATACTCTGAGTGCCTCTCTGCTCTGTCTTCAGAGAAACTCCATCACCTGATGGAAAACTCTTCTCCCCCTTTCATAGCCAATTCTCATCTCCTTTCCTCTGGGACATTTTCTCCAACAACTCTTTCCCAGTGTGCTATTTAGTTGGTAATTTCTCTATGAGAAAAATGGCATGTTGTCCGTATTTCTTTTTTAATACCTTTTTGATCAAAAAAATCTATGTTCCTTGTAGAAAACATTAGAAATCACGAAAAAGGACACATGTGAAATGGAACTCACGAACCATGAGCTTACAGCCCTCAAGTGATTTTATTGTTAAAATTTTGTTTTCTGTGATTATACATCTATTTCTAGCCTTATGTCTACAGCTGTATCTGACTCTGTCTGTACTTTATCTCCACCTGCATCTATAGCATCTATACTCCAATATCTACCTGGAAAACAGTATATGACACATATATAGAGTATTGATCATACTGTATAGCAATACAATGTTTACCTTGTTCATTTCTAATGTATATGAATTTACAGAAACAATTATCATATCTATATGGTATTTCATTGCAAGGTTTTACTACAATTTCTTTAACCAAGAATTCTTTGTACATGGCATTATAACTACAATTTTCTTTTTTGGCTTTTTTGAGGGCCACACCTGTGGCATATGGACAGCCTAGGGGTCAGATCAGAGCTAGAGCTGACGGCCTAGGCCACAGCCACAGCAACACCAGATCCGAGCCGTGTCTGCGACCTACACCACAGCTCACGGCAATGCTGGATCCTTAACCCACTGAGCAATGCCAGGGATTGAACCCGCAAACTCATGGTTCCTAGTCGGATTCATTAACCTCTGTGCCACGACAGGAACTCCTATTTTTATGTTGTCAATGTGAACACCAATCAGCTGCTGAAATGTTTGTTTTGGGTGTGACCTCACAGGACATGGCATGATAATGTTCCCATTGTGGCAAGTAGAAAAAGACAAATAAATTTCAAAAATTATATATTATGCCATCAGAGAACTAGAAAAGTAAAAAAGATTAGATGAACAAAACTTCAGGAGACAGGAGAGCCATTCAGAAGCAAAGTGTCAAATGCCAACCACTTTTTCCCCTAGCAACTATTTGCTAATTCTGGGTGTAGGCGAAGGATCAGTCTCGGCCCAGGAAGAAGGCTTCTTCCAGGAGAAAGCGAAGCCAGAAGAGCTTTTAGAGGCCATGTAAGACTGCAGTAAAAATTTCAAAACTTGGAGATCTCAAAATGCACAGCTGTTTTTTCCTATGGGACAGGTGCTGAATACTGGGGCTGTGCTAAATGCTGGTAGCTAAACCAGGAGCTAAAAGGCCATATGAAATACTTGTATTCCTGTGATTCCTATGACAGAAAAATCTACCAGCATGAAGGGGTATAACTAACTGTATTCTAACCTCTCACTTCTGTCATTTTTCAACTACTGAGGCTGCAAAAAAATGAAATCTGAAAAGCTAAGCCAAGGAAGAAGGAAGAACTGAGGTTTCTACAGTTATTTTTAAGACTGAAGAGAAAAAGGTCTTCCAGGATGTTAGTTTAAATTGCTGGCTAGTTCTTTCCTAGAAAATACAGCATAAAAAACACAGACTGAGTGTGACTAAACTGCTGAAGCCTGGCCTTAACACGGGGTAAACTGATCAGCTGCTCATATTATCTGAACAATGGAAGATAGAAAAACACTTGTGATATAAGATAATGTTATCTGTAGCCTCTAACAGATTTTTTATTAGCATAGTGTTCTAAAACTAAAAAATACTTGGTGGAAAAGAAAAACTTTATGATCAATGATCAAGAAAAAAACTGAAAAGAAAAGCAGACTGATGCTAAAGCTTACCTCACGCCCAGGGAGAATATCTGAAAAAAATACAGTGTAAATTCCCATCAGCGCATTCAAGTCTGCTTTGTAAAGAACACATGAACCACCTGATCCCTGATCTGTTTGGTCCTGATCCCATAAATGATGGGGTTCAGCATCGGTGGGGCTAGAATATAGACATTGGCCAGCAGAACGTGAACGTGGGGTGAGATGTGGCGTCCAAACCGCTGAGTGAGGACCGAGAAGATGCCAGGTGCGTAGAAGAGGATGATGACGCAGACGTGGGAGCCACACGTGTTGAGAGCTTTGCGGCGAGCATCTCGGGATGGGATGTGGAAGACAGCACGGAGAATCAGCACATAAGAAATAAAAATTAGCACCACATCTAAGACCAGAGTTGACATTAGGACAAAAAACCCATACCAGATATTGACTCGTATGTCATCACAGGAAACACGAGCCAAGACAATGTGCTTACAAGCAGTGTTTGGAAGGATGTTACTTTTGCAGAAGGTCAGTCTCTTCAGAAGAAATATTATGGGGACAATTGTACCATAGCTTCTCAGAAAGACAGTCACTCCAGTTTTCCCTATCAGTGCAGGTGTAAGGACAGTGGTGTACCTCAGAGGGTAGCATATGGCAATGTAGCGGTCAAACGCCATCACCAGCAAGATGCCCGACTCATAGATGAAAGTGGAACAGAGGAAAAATACCTGCGTGATGCAGCGATCCAGGGAGATCTGCCCGGCACGGAACCAGAAGATGGCCAGGGCCTGAGGTACCGTGCAGGTGGAGAGGACCAGGTCCG
>PVHT020000037.1:9779264-9931437 GCA_004024745.2 Catagonus wagneri | reverse complement strand
GAAGCCAGGTCATGGAAACAACCTAAATACACATCAACAGAGGAGTGGATAGGGAAGATATGGTACATACACACAATGGAATATTACTCAGCCATTAAAAGGAACGGAATAACAACATTTATGGCAACATGGATGAACCTAGAAATTATCATACGAAGTGGAACCAGTCAGACAATTAGACAGCAACACCCAATGCTACCGCTTACATGTGGAAACTAAAGAGACACAGTGAACTTCTTTGAAGAACAGACAATGACTCACAGATTTTGGAAAACCTTAGTTTTTCAAATAAGACAATCTGGGGGGTGGGGGGATGCACTGTGGGTTTGGGACACAAAATCTATCGAATTGACTTATGATCTTTGTACACCTATAACTGAAATAAAATTCATTGTTAATAAAAAATATATATATACACACACACACATATGCATGTGTATAGCTAAGTCACTTTGCTGTACAGCAGAAATTAGCACAACATTGTAAGTCCACTACACTTTAAAAAGGAGAAAGTATTTTTATACTAAGGTAGGTACTTTTAAAAATTTTCCTCTTTTTAGACATAATACTATTGCACACTTGATAGACTATAGTGTAAACATGACTTTTGTATGCACTAGGAAAAAACTAAAAAAATAAAAAAAAAAAGTTTAGCATTAAACAGAGAAAGAGAGAGAGAGGAAAAGGACTGAGGAACATCTGAAGCACAGCCCGATTTCAAGGAAACACAGAAAAGTGAAGGCCAATGACGACCTTCATGGCAGACCTGGTAAGATTTTGGAGCAGTAACCTTCATGACGGGGGGTGACAGTCACAGCATCTGGAAGAGGAGGCTTCCTCCTCACACTGTGATAAACACAGCCTTGCAGCCCGGTGAAGGCAGTATCATTTGGCACCTTCAGACCAGGTTGGGAGCACCCAGAGAAGGGCACTGGGGTACTCGTAGAAGTCCCTGTTTGTCACAGTTAACAATCACAGGACTACAAGAGAAGTGAAGGAGCCAACACACAGACTTGTCGCCCACCTGACAAGATGGCTAGGGTGTCCAGAGAGTCCAACCTAGAAAACTAGACCTTGAGTAATAGTAAAAATTGTGTCTGAGTGCCGTTCTTTGACTGAAAGGAACGATGAAGAATTTATTCTCTGCTGGAGAGTCCCCTGTGAGGTGTCAGCTCCCATAATTTCAAGTCTCTGAGCAGAGGCGGAGCCCCAGGAGGGAGGATATCTGTGGCACTGCCAACAGAGAAATGCCAAAGTGGGAAGTCTGATACCTGTGGGAAGGACAGCCAAGAAAAAATTCATTTTGTGTCATATGAACACCGCTTGATTTATTCCCAAGTAATCCAATTAGGTTAGCTAATGGACTTGTTAATCACAAGAACTATTGTGGAAGGAATAGTTGGTTCAGTTTAATTACTGAAGTGGAAGATGACACGGCTTAAGAGTTTGAAGATCACTCTTAAAATAGGAAAAAGATACCTATCAAGATTAAATTATTTACTTTTTTCATTCATTTGGGAATGGGTCTCCTTATTTACAATTCCAAGTACTTAGCAGTGAAATAAAATACATTTTATTTTAATGTGGTTTTAAAGTCCACATTAGAAAAGTGGAGACATTCAGTGAGTAAAGCCAGGTGTTCCCGCAGCGGCTCAGCGGAAATGAATCTGACTAGTATCCATGAGGACGCAGGATCAATCCCTGGCCCTGTCCAGTGGGTTAAGGATCTGGCGTTGTCTTGAGCTGTGGTGTAGGTCACAAATGCAGCTCGGATCTGCCTTGCTGAGGCTGTAGTGTAGGCCGGCAGCTGTAGTTTAGGCCGGCAGCTGTAGCTCTGATTTGACCCTTAGGCTAAGAACCTCCACATGCCGCGAGTGTGGCCATAAAAAGCCAGCAGTAAAGGAAGGAAGGAGGAAAAGCCATCTACAAGTAGAAATGCACTATATCCCTTTACATTAGAGAAAGAAAACCTTAATATACCACCAAAAGTGAGCAACATGAAATTGTCTTAAAAAGCAATGGCCTGGGGAGTTCCCATTGCAGCTCAGCAGTAACGAAATCAGCAAGTATCCAAGAGAATGGGGGTTTGATCCCTGTCCTCGCACAGTGGGTTAAGGATCCAGCTATCATGAGCTGTGGTGTAGGTCACATACAAGGCTAGGATCCCGAATTGCTGTGGCTGTGGTGTAGGCCAGCAGCTGCAGCTCCAATTTGACCCCTAGCCAGAGAACCTGGGAACTTACATACGCTGCACACGTGGGCATAAAAAGCCAAAAAAAAAAAAGGAGTGATGGCCTACAATTTTAACTTGGATATACTACTATGTGTGATTAATAAGTACAAAAGAGGTCCCCCAAATCTGTGACATATGTTCTTACTAACCTCTGTTGTTTCATTCTATTATATTTCCACAACAGCCTCAAATATGGGCAAGCAGCACACTTTAAAATTAAAAAGTACAGATGAAATTAAGTTCCTAATCCCAGGACTTAAAAAAAAAAAGATCAACCCGAATTCTTCACATGGGCAAAATGTAATTACAAGGGGCTTAAAATATGAAAGAGAGAAGAAGGAAAAAAAAAAGGATCAGACCAATGTCATGTGAAAACTTAACCCTCAATGTCTGACTCTGAAGATAGAAGAGGCTCATGAACAAGGAATGCAGATAGTTTCTAGAAGTTAGAAAAGTCAAGAAACTAATTCTCCCCACAGTCTCCAGAATGACGGCTGGGCGGGAGGACGGGGGGTGCAGGACGTGATGGCCTATACGACGAACTTTGCTCACTGAATATCCTTCAATAAATCATTCCTCAATCTCCTATATAAACTCTGGTTTGTTCATCTGGAAAATGCAGGTGAATTCCTTATTCAGCAATGTCAGCTCTGGCTTGTTACTTCTGCATAAGTACCTAGAAAAATGTCACCCACACTTAAACGTTTTTAGAACTATTAGCACTCCTGGTCCACTTGACCATAAAATGATTTTCTTGATGCTGAACAAAAGTCAATAAACATTCAAGTTAGAAAGAAAAAAGAGAATTTCATGCCAGCCAACTAATGACTATAATCTGGGAGACAGAGCCTCATAAGTTCTGAGAACTGTTTCACCTCTTAGAAGTTGAAGGCACAATCATATAAATTATTGAGACAAAGCATCTAAAATCAAATTGACGTACTGACAAATCACATAGAAGGTAGCAAGATGCAAAGTGCAGGTGAGCACCTGCAAAAAGAACAGTAAGTCACGATGGCCTTACATGGTGGGGCAGAGAATGCCCATGCTATGAAAAGTTACATTGCTAGCATGAGACGACAAAGGAAAAATGAACCTAGACTACATAAGAATATAAACAACATTTTATTTAATCCTTACAAATATCTCTGCACAACAGTTTACACAGACGATGAAATTAGTGGAAGGGATTTAAAGATATCTCACAAAAAATACAAATTACTGAAAAAAAATCCACAAAAAGTTCTTACTGAAAAAGGAGCCCAAAATAACCAAAAATCCTCAGAAAAGGCAGAGGGTGTGGTAGAAAGCTCATGATGAAAGTATACTGTGTAGCATGAAAGAAATTTCTGTTGCACTCAGGGACCCAGACCTAAAGCATCGAACAAACAGTGAAGAGAAGGATCCTGGGCTTGAACTAGAGTCAAGACCACACGGGAGGCCCACATTTCAAAAGCAGTGAGAAGCACTGTGTTCAGCCAGCCCTCCAAGACCAGGACACAAGTTGGTGGCGTCCAGGGTGACAGGGTGGAGGGAGGAGACCGGGAGAATCAGCCAGGGCTGGCTCAGCTGCAAAGCGGAGGCCTGCACGGGAGCCTCCTCGTGGGAGGACCAGAGCACAGCACTGACTCTTGCAGGGAAAGTGCCTGCAACACTGTCCTCAATGCTGGAAGGGTTTTTATCACGACTAGTGTCCATGCTCCTATTCCGCTAAAATGCTTTTCCCACCCATTTCCTTCCCTGGAGCAGGGGGTTGGCCTGAAGGAAAAAAAAAATCATACAAAAGGATTTTAGCAGAAAAGGTTCTGGAGACACTTCATACATGAAACACCACCTGGCCCCGAAGTCCGTGCACAAGTTCTTACTGACCGGGAAGCTAAAACCAGCCGAGCCCTCAGTGGAAGCAGACGGTGTGGAGGAAGCTCCCGCCGGTTTCCGCGCCGCCACCAGGAGCAGCTCGGCCAGGCAGCCTTGCACCTCGTCCGCCGGCTGCAGGCGCTGGCACAGCTCACAGATGATGAGGGACCCCAGCGTGGCGTCCTCCAGGTCATCCTGCATGTCCCCGCTGATCACGTGCGCGGGCTGGCAAGTCCCCTGTTCTCGGGCACACAGGTCTCCCACCACCCGGTCGCAGAGGCTCTCCTCGCACGTGAAGATGACCTCGAAGGCCTCTCTGCAGTCCTGGAACCTTTCTGGGAGCGGCTTGATTCGCTCACTTCTTCCCAAGATGTGTGTGCTGTTGTTGCCACTGTGTTATCTTTCCAGGAAGGTCGTTTACATCTGCTCATATGCCTTTTCAAATGGTAAACCACTGCAAGATTTGCAGTTGTGGAGAAAGAGCGTTTACCAGAACCTCTGCAGTTTTTCACATACCATATCTATTTTCCAGTCACGTGCAAATATTACCAGGCATTTCAAGAAATTTTTGTTTCCTGATAACAAAGACTCTAACAAGAAATCTGTGTTCTTGATAACAAAAATCAGTGATTAAAAAAGTAACAGGTGCAGCAGTTCCTGTTGTGGGCCAGCCGAAATGAATCCCAACTAGTATTCACGAAGACTCAGACTCTATCCCTGGCTTCACTCAGTGGGTTGCTGTGAACATCGTTGCTGTGAACCGTGGTGTAGGTCACAGACATGGCTTGGATCCGATGCTGCTATGGCTGTGGCTGTGCCACAGGCCTACAGCTATAGCTCTGATTAGACCCTTAGTCTGGGAACTGCCTTATGCCATGGGTTTAGCCCTAGAAAGCCAAAAAAAAAAAAAAAAAAAATAGCAGGTACAGAACTACAGATGAATTAAATGTTGGAATTATCAGACAGAGAATTTTGTTGGCCATGCGCATGGCATGCTGAAATTCCCAGGGCCAGGAATCAAACCTGAGCCACAGCACTGACACTGCCAAAACCCTAACCACTGGGCCACCAGGGAACTCCAGGGCAGATAATTTTAAATAAAATGGTTACCCGGATCCTTTTAGGAAATACTGTGTCTTCAAAATTAAATCATCGGGACAAGAGAAGTCCCCATCCGAGATCTCCAGGATGGTAAGCAGTCACCTATACCATCACAAGCCCAGCAGGAAGATGCACATAAATATTATTACTGAGTGTTGGTCCAAATCTCACTGAATGTTATGAACTGAGTGGCAGATGTGAGCCAGGAGGACTCACTGTGTCTCGGATCTGATGCTTTAACTTGTTGTGCCACAGCAGGAGTGCCCCTATTGCCTGTATTAAACACACTTCATGACACTGTTCCCTAAGGCTTTCATCCAAATGTTTGTCCTCCAAGAAAACAGTATGGAGGTACCTCAGAAAACTAAATATATAACTACCATGTGACCCAGCAATGGCGCTCTTGGGCATATATCCAGACAAAACTTTCCTTGAAAAAGACATGTGCACCCGTGTGTTCACTGCAGCACTATTCACAACAGCCAAGACATGGAAACAACCTAAATGTCCATCGACAGATCAGTGGAATAAGAAGTGGTATATATACATGATGGAATGCTACTCAGCCATGAAAAAGAACAAAATAATACCATTTTCAGCAACACGGATGGAACTACTTTCATACTAAGTGAAATAAATCAGAAAGAGAAAGACAAATACCGTATGATATCACTACATCTGGAACCTAATATACAGCACAAATGAACCTTTCCACAGAAAAGACACTCATTGACTTGGAGAACAGACTTGTGGTTGCCAAGGGAGAGGGGGAGGGAGAGGGATGGACTGGGAGTTTGGGGTTAATGGATGCAAACTTTTGCATTTCGAGTGAATAAGCAATGAGATCCTGCTGTACAGCAGAGGAAACTATATCTAATCACTTATGATGGAACGTGATGGAGGATAATGTGAGAAAAAGAATATATATGTGCATGACTGGGTCACCTTGCTGTACAGCAGAAATTGACAGAACACTGTAAATCAACTATAATGGAAAAAATAAAATCAAGAAAAAAAATTTTAATTAAAAAAAACAAATATGCGTCCTCCAGATCTTACCACTCTAAAGGGAAAAAAAAGGGATTACCCGAAACTAAAGTGGACCAAAAAAAAAGGAAAAAGCAAATTTACTCTCTATGTATTTGCTTAGCCTCTTTCAAGATAAACCTACCCTTTGAACTAGAAGCCAGGAGCTTTGCATCCTCAGATATGCCACATCTGAATCTCTTCTCTGCAAATGGAGTGATGGGAGGAGGGAGACCTTGAACCTGGACTAAAGGCTGGAGTGTATCATAATGTTAGGTGCCAGGAAGGGGGTATGGGTCTAGGTAGGGGGAGTATTCTACCAGGACAAGTTCAACTTATTTCTGTACCTGAGCTGCAGAGAACCAGAGGAGCTGATAAAATGAGAGACACAGTTTCCTGATTTCATTGCCCACAACTGGCCTGGCTCCCAGGCTTCAATCCAGAGATCCTGGCCCAGCCTGAGACAGTCTTGCTCTTCCTAGGTTAGTTTGATAAACTGGGATAATCCCGTGAGGGACACATATATGATTCACTGAGACCAAGTGGAGAGGACATGATACTAAACATAAAAAACTTCATTACAAGATGAAAATTTCCTGGGGATGGAACATATGGCCTGGTGACTACAATGACCTATAATGTATGATATACTTAGAAGTTATTAAGAGACTGGATCTTAAAAGTTATCATCACCAAAAAAAAAAAAAAAGCAGGTGATTATGTGAAGGAACGGAGTTGTTAACCGACCTTATCGTGGTAAGCGTTTCACAATATATGTGTGCCTTAAATCATCATGGCTGGGATGCAGGATTAGATTCTTCTCCGTGATCAAGTTGATGTTTTATTTCCAAAATCCTCGCAAGGAGAAAAATCTAAATTTAAAGATGAAAAACTTTTCTCACTAAAAATACAACATACACGACTTAGAGGCTAGCCATATGACTTTAACAAGGATAAAGTCATCATAACCAGTGCAAAAATACATATGACCAGGGAGCAAGCTCCATTTGCTGGGACAGTTTATTTTCTCTAACACGTACTTTTAATAAATGGAGTCTGCTCCTGCAGACATCCACCAAGTCTTGAATTCCGGAGCTGAATTGTTACAGCCCACAACAGATGAGGTTTACAGGGAAACTGCCTGCAGAAAAATTAATCTGGGAATCAATTTTACTTTATTTTTCAACTTTTTAGAACCGCACCTGCAGCATATGGAGGTTCCCAGGATAGGGATTGAACTGGACCTACAGCTGCCGGACTACATCACAACTACAGCAACGCCAGATCCAAGCCACATCTACACCTCACGCAACTCAGGGCAACACCGGATCCTTAACCCACTGAGTGAGGCCAGGGATCGAACCCGCATCCTTATGGATACTAGTCGGGTTTGTTACCACTGAGCCACAACGGGAACTCCTGGGAATCGGTTTTATGATGGCAAAGTAGCATATATGCAGATACCTAATCTATATATGACCTTTGTCCACCCAGCAACGCAGTTGTTTTTTAAGATTTTTAAAATAATCTCTAACTTTCTAAGAGTTACATCAAAGGATACCGTTAGCCCAGAGGATCGTATTTCAAAACTACTTATGTCTATGACCTCTCCTTTTTAGACTTTTCATGAAATGTTGTTTTATTTTGTATTCTTCATTTTCAATTGAATTTTTAAGATTTTTTATTCTAGTTGATTTATGATGTTCTGTCAATTTCTGCTTTACAGCAAAGTGACCCAGTCATACATACATGCGTTCTTCTTCTCACGTTATCCTCCGTCACGGTCCGTCCCGAGTGACTAGATACAGTTCCCTGTGCTGTACAGCAGGGTCTCACTGCTTATCCACTCTAAAGGCCAAAGTTTACATCTACTGTTCAATTGAATTTTTAACCAAGGATGTGTGAAGTGTTTGGGGTTCATAGGTTTTTCAGCGTCCAGTTGGCGCCTTGAAAGGGAGAAGCTTAAAAGGAAAGAAAATGGGAGCTGGTGTGTGTTGACCTCCCTCGGTGGCCCCGGAAGTGAACGTGAGCCCTCCAGACCCTAGAAACGGCTGCGTCTGCAGTCGGGTCTACGCTTCGGTGCAGCGCTGACCGTCACAGCCGTGGCACTGGGGCCAGGGAGCCATCCGTGGAGTCCTCCGCGACAGCCTATTCTTTGCAGCGCTTCCTCCCTCAGGGTGTTTTCTTAAACATCATTTCGAAGACCGCACCCCACCGACGCCTCCCTTCTGGGGCCTGCGGGCTTCCTGGAGCGAGGTCGGCCCAGGAAGCATCACGGGGCTGCAGACGTTTTCGAGATAAAAAAGAGCCCGTAGCTGGAGATGGCCCATATTCATCTCCCGCTGTCCTTCTCACTCTCTTCACAGCCCAAAGCCCTCCCGTGTCCAGATCTGAACTGATCTTCACTATCAGCTTAGAGGATGCAGTGCAATGGACAAAGAGCCCTGAGCTGAAATGTGCACCACCCGGAAGATCTTCCAAAGAGCAGGCGGTCCTTTTGGCACGTGAGATGGACGCGGTTTCTAAGTGATGCTCGTTGAGCCTTTAGATCTGGTCAGAACAATGGCTGCCGCTGTTCTCAATGAATCCTCTCAGCCTTGCAATGATGCTTTAGCTCTGTTATCGTCATTGTACGAAACAGGAGCCTGAGGCTTAAAAAGCTGAGCTAAACTGCCTAAAATGGCGTACACAGGACCCAGCCAGTTCCCGTCCTTAAAATCATCCCTGCTGGGACTGGTCTCTGGGTCATACCGCCACCTCGCGAGCATTTCATCTCTCCCCGCAGGAAGAGGGTCACTATGCCCAGAGGTAGCTCAATTCTTGGGATGAGAAATGTAAATTTTTTATTATAATTCCTACTCCTCCTACTTCTGAAAGGTATTTGAGGGGACAGCCCCAAAAAGGAACAGGCAGAACACACGGATCTGGCACCACAAATAGGAAGGAAGGAATAGAGGAAATGACTGACTTAGAAAACATGCCAGCTCTGATCTGTGTATCATAGAACTCTGAGTTACCTTGATAATAGTAGGAATGAATATAAAATGAATCTACGGGGAGGGGGGTGTCCTTTTGTGGCTCAGTGGGTTAAGAACTGACTAGTATCCATGAGGATGTGGGGTTTGATCCCTGGCCTTGCTCAGGGGGTTAAGGATCCGGCATTGCTGCAAGCTGCAGCATAGGCCAAAGATGTGGCTCAGATCTGGCATTGCTGTGGCCGGGACATGCCAGCAGCTACAGCTCCGATCTGACCCCTAGCCTGGGAACTTCCATATGCTGTGGATGTGGCCCTAAAAAAAATAAAAATCTATGGAGGCACAGGTTTGATCTCTGGACCAGCACAGGTTAAAAGATCCAGCATTGTCACACCTGCTGCGTAGGTCAAAGCTGAAGCTCAGATTTGACCCCTGGCCTGGGAACTTCCATATGCCACGGGTTCAGCCAAAAAAGAAAAGGATCCAGCAGTTTTGTTCCTCAGGAGAAAAACTTTACCACTAAATTCATTCCCAGACAGGTTTGCCACACGGGTCTACACGCAAAGTTGGTGGGCAGAGGGGGGACCACACTGTTCCACGGTAACCCACACTGTCACTCCCCTGCGGGATCTGATCTCGAGGAGTTCACTGCACCTGCAGAGGGGTAAGAGCCTGAGCTTTGAGGCCACACTGACAACTTTCTTACATTACACGTTGTGTTTGTTTAACAAACCATTTAATTTCCACCAGCACCTGCTCTAATCATTTTATAAATGTGATTCATTCAACAAAAATTAATTCAAGCCCCATCTGTGAACCAAACACCGTTGTAGGTACCTGGGAGGCATCAATGAAAAAGACTTCGTGAACAAAGATGCTGCCTTTGCGATGCTTATAAGGAGGGGAGGGGGAGAGATAATAAACAATAAATGCGATAAACGAACAAGTTGTACCACGCGTTGGAAGACAGAGCTACAGAAACAGAAAAATGCCCAGAGTAAGAGGACGGAGAGGTGACAGACTGTGGTATAAAATAAGGGTCGGGGTCAGCATCCAGAGAATATGAGATGTAAGATGGGACTAGAAGGAAAGGAGGGAGCAAGCCAGGCCTGAGGACTAGAGATTCAGGAAGAAAGGCCAGTTACAGCAACGGCCTTTGGGAAGGGTCGCTCCTGGGTTATTCAAAAACCCGCAGGTACTCTGGGCACCTCTTCATGTACCTTTCGGCCACCTGTCTGCCTTCTCCGGAGAAATGCCTTTTTAGATCTTCTGCCCACTTTTTGACTGGTTGTTTGTGGTTTTTGATATTGAGCTATATACACTGTTTGTGCATTTTGGAGGTTAATCCCTTGTCAGTCACATAACTTGCAAGGGTGACATTTTGTAAAAACAGCTGTCCTCCCCCAGGTCACTTTCCACTGTTGGGAGACAAACAATTGCCCAGGGAGGCACTGAGGGGAGGACACGGTGGCGGTGGGGCTGGGCGGGGGGGTGCCCGCCGTCTCTGTCCCCAGGCTGACAGTGCAGGAGCTGCCTGGGGTTCACACTGGGGTGCTAGTGTTGGAAGGAAAGATAAGAGTATGCTCTCAGGAACCAAAACACCGAGCGGGGAGGGTCTGTAACCACCAGAAGGCTCTGGTGACCCTGAAGGACCCCGCACGTGCGGGCGGCTGGACATGGCCGTTTCCTTCTAACAGCTGCATCAGGCTCATGGCAAAGACGCTGGCCTGCATGTCGGGTGGGGGGTGACAAGCTGGGACCAGAGCTCGTCCAGAAGCAGTGACCCTCCTTCCCCCACAAAGCCACACCCCTACGAGCCCTCTGAATCATGGCCCTGGGACGGGACCGTTCGCCCCTCCGCTCAGGAACCCTGGTGAGGACTGGGCACGGCCCCCAGGTCCTGGAAGGGCAGAGTTTTAATTATGCTCCTCTTAGCAGCTCCAAGAAAGCTTGGAGCTGGTACCAGAGGAGTATCAGCCTCTCCCAGGTTTGGACCTCACCTTCCTAGCAAGGCCTTAGAGCCACAAGCAGCCACGATTCCCTGGTGCCAGGACGACAGCACAGTGCCCACACCCCTAATTCGGTCCCAGACCCCCCTGTCATCTCACTGACCTGCCAAATAAATCAAACTTAAAGATCTAACTTTATACTAGAGGTTTGCGGTTTCATTATAAACAGAAGCTTTCTGGTACGACCACAGTGAACTCAGCTGCCACGTGGCCCCCACAGCAACGGGGTGCAGGGCCGCCCCACACCTGCACACACGACACACACACACACACACACACACACACACACACACGGCAGGGCTGAGGGAGTGTAGGAGAGAGATGAGAGGGACAGAAAGAGCTGGAACTGAAGAATGGCCTGAAGGGCCCACGAGACGCAGCGGCTGCAGAGTGAGAACAGAAATGACTGCCTGAGCCAAGGGGGCAAAGGCAGACTCCAGCCCTCTCACCAGGAAGAAAGAGGCCACTAGGGGTCCGGATGGTGGCTTTTCAGAGTGACCTCAATAAGGAGTGGGTGCTGGATTCTGCCCCCGGACAGCACCAAGGGTCCCACTTCGGCCCACGCCCCCAGGGGAGGGAAGTCTCCTCCAGCAAAAGCTGCATCCTGCCAGCCCCAGCTCCCTCCCTGAGCTGTCACCTCCCCACCTTCTAAGGGACATCTGGGCGCCAGCACCTGCCTGGGCCACACCCCTCGGCCTCTTTGCAGCTAATCTCCAGCCACAAGGATGCTGGTCCCTGCTCCTGGGCAGGAAAGAGCATCAGTTAGCCCAGAAGAAGTTCTCCCTGGGCTCTGAGGAGGAAGCAGAGGTGACAGGAGGAAAGGGGTTCCCTCCAGACTTATGTCCCAGAGTGCACAGACCGTGCCACTGGAACTCAGGCCCAGCACGGAAGGCCTGGTGGGAGGAAAGGGCCCAAAGCCACAAAGCACACGGGGCGGCGGGGGAGGGACCTGTAGGGCACAGAGCCCCCCTCAGGCCCCCTCAGCCCTGCGGCCACGCAGACCCACGAAGGGCGGGCAGGCCAGGGTGAGGGAGGCGAGGCACCTCCCAGGCGGTGCAAAGCCTGGTGACTCAGCCTTGGCGGCACAGACAGCCCTAAACCACCAAGAAGGATCAGCTATGCACCAGCTCCTGCCTCTGTTTTCGGTAAGCAGCATTTCCCCCAGTTTGGACAATTCTGGCTCGCTGACAGATGAGCTGGCTCACCCCGGCCTCATTCCCACACCGTCTGTCCCCAGAGTGCCCACCCTCCGCCACGCGGCCCCGCGCCCACCCCGCCACCGCCGCTGGCTTCAGGTCGGGCCCACAGGCACCACAGAGGCACCAGATGCTCTCAGCCCCCAGGCGACGGCCACACACACACACCCCACCGACCCTCAGGACACGGCCTCCCAGGAAGGTCTGTCCCAGAGCCTGAGGGCAGAGCGAGAGCAAACTGGTCAGGAACCTGCCCCTCCTGGCCTCCAGGCCCAGGGCGCCACTTCCCCTTTGCGGGGTTTCTGCGCATCTGGTGATGAGCTGCCCTGGGGCTTTCAAACAGTACAGGACCCTGCCAACACCAGGGGAGTCTAAGGCGGAGAATCCAGGAGGGCGGTCTTGCAAGAGAGACACCGGAGGCTCCCAGGAGAATCCGGCGCGGCAGTGCCACCCAGGGAAGACTCCAGGGCAATGGGGCCAGTGCCAGCGGCGGAGGCGGGCCTGCCCGGCCAAGACGGCTCTTCCAGGGAGGGCTCGCTGCCAGCAGAGGGCCCAGGGAGGAGACTAACAGTGGCAGGAAATGGCCGAGGGACGCAGGGACTGCCACCCACGCTCCCCACGGCGGGCAGAAGAAGAAATGGCCCCCCGCCTCCAGCTCAGCAGGACTCAGTCCCCAGGGGTGAGCAGGGACCTCGTGCCAGGGGTTGTGAGGAGGGAGGGCAGGTGATGGGGAGTCTGCTGTGCCAACACACGGCCCTGCCGGTGGGAGGGGGGCTAGCGTGTGTGGGAACCCCAGGGGCAGCATCGGTGCTCCCAGCCCTCTTTCCCGCAGCCGCCGCCAAGGAGGCCAGGAGCCTGCCAGGTCTGGGCCCTCTGCCCCCACAGTGCACAGACCAGATGCCCGGAGCAGAATCCCTTCTCCTACTGTCCCCTTCCCCATGCAGCGGTGACTGTCAAACACTCAGCAACAGACACGGCTCAAGGCGGAGGCAGGAGTTCCCACAGGCTGCCTAGTGGCACCACCCTGCAGCCACAACGTCGGGCCCACAAGCGCATCTGGGAGCCCCAGCATCGTCCCTAGAAGTGCTCCTCCCATGGGGTCTGGGGGTGCAGCCAGGTCAGTGGACACCTGCAGACAAGGGTCAGCCCGGAGGCGGCAGCACTGACATGGGGGCAGAGGTTCTGGGGTCGAAGCAGCCGGGGGTCATGGAGCTGAGGGCCCCGGGCATCTCCAAATGACACCTAGGATTCCAGCACTGTGGTAGCTGTACTGCCATCCTCGGTGCAGAGACTGACACTCTGGCCTGCCTGTCCCCGTCTCGAGCTCCTCCTGACCCCCACCCGCCACCCCTGCAGTCCACGTCCTCCACCCCCGCGTACTAACGTCACCCCAGCCTTGCCCGCGACAGAGGGCCTCCTGTGTTTCTACTGTGCTTTATACTTTCATGGCCACCATTTCACGTGAGCCTTGTGACAAGAGCCAGTTTGGTGCCAGATGAGTTCTGGGAGATGGGGACACAAAGCCCCGGCCCAGGAGGGGCTGCTGCGGCCAAGCTCCAGCTCTGACCTCGGTAAAGCCTTACGAGGATCTGAAAGGAGTTCCCGTTGTGGCTTGGCGGGTTAAGAACCCAACAGGGTGTCGGTGACGATGCGGGTTTGATCCCTGGCCTCGCTCAGTGGGTTAAGGATCTGACCTTTGCCACAAGCTGTAGCACTGGTCGCAGACACGGCTCGGATCTGGCGTGGCTGTGGCTGTGGGCGGCAGCCGTAACTCCAATTCGACCCCTAGCCCGAGAACTGACTTGTCCAAGGCCCGGGTGAGTGAGAGGCTGAGTAGAGAAGTGGACCCACGTCCGACTCCGTCTGGTGGGAGCGCAGGCCTGCCGGCCCAGCAGGAACCCTCTCCCCTCTGAGGAGGAAGGAGGGCTTTCTCTGCAGCTCCCCCCAGGGCTTGGGTCCTGACCAGGCGCCAGGCCGGCTGAGGTCCTTGGGAAGCAGTACGGGCTAAAGAGAGGCCCGTCCTGGGCAGAACTGAAAGTACGACAGGCTCCCTGGAGGGGTCCTGCTGGCTCGCTTTGTCCTACTCTCCGTGTGGAGACGGGGAAGAGCTGTCAGAACAGGACCACCAGGCTGGGTCTCCCGGGAGCCTCCAGACAGCAACCTGCCTCCAGTGCCACCTCGGCGCTGTTAGGAACAGAGTGATGGCCAAGTTTATTTCATTGCAACTGGATCAAAAGTACCAATGACGACGGTAACGGTACAGGTGAGCCAGGCACAGAGGGGAGCAGAGGACTCAGGCAGTTGCCTCCCCCCGCCCCTCAGGGCACACCTCTGCCCGGGAGCCACGAGAGGACTGTCATCCGTCCTAACACGCCGCATCCACTCCCTAATTACAAATTGCCTAGCCTGCTCCAAAGCCGGGCCTTTCTTGAGACCACTCCCTTTAGGGTCACTGCCCTAGTCGCCAGCTCAGAAGAGGTCCTCAAGCAACCAATTCTGATCTTAAATGAGGACGTGGGTGTTTAAACGGAGTTAAAGCACCTTCATAATCCGTGAACCTCACATCGTAAGGTGGACCTGCACCTTCTGAAGAGAAATGGTAAACATTCTCTAAAACATAGCATTTGGGAAGTTCCCTTGGGGCGCAGCAGGTTAAGGACCTGGTGTTGCTGCAACTGTGGTGCAGGTTGCAACTGTGGCACAGGTTCGACACCTGGCCCTGGGACTTCCACATGTTGCAAGTACAGGATATATATATATGGGATTTTATATTTACTTATTTTTTTGTCTTTTGGGGACCACACCTGCGGCACGTGGGGGTTCCCAGCCTAAGGGTCAAATCAGAGCTCTAGCTGCCAGCCTACACCACAGCCACAGCAACACTGGATCCGAGCCACATCTGTGACCTACACCACAGCGCACAGCAATGCTGAATCCTTAATCCACTGAGCGAGGCAAGAGATCTAACTTGCATTCTCACGGATATTAGTCAGGTTCATTAACCACTGAGCCACGACGGGAACTCCTATATATGATTTTAAAGAGTCAGAAGAGGTAACTTCTTGACCAGATTTCATTTCTAGCCAAGGCTTTTCGTAACCTTTTCCGCAGAGCAGCCAAATTGTCCTTATCCCACTCGTATCAAACACTGTCCCGAGAGCAGAGATCTGGGGTGGGGCTGAGAGGTGAGGGCTGGTGGCAGTGGAGTAATGCACAGGGCACAGGTTAGGAAGCCAGCCTCAAACAGACACCAGCACAAGCCAGTGCAGCCTAACAGGGCAGGCGGCAGGCCTCACGGTCCAGAGGCACCACAGTATAAAGGGTGAGGACTCAGGGATGCGGAAAGATGAGCGCTTTGCAGAAGGACAGCATTATAGCCTCTGGACCAAGGGGACAATGACACAGCAAAAAGGGAAGGCAGGTCCCCACTCTGAACGCATTCAGAGCGTCACCAGCACAGCCCTGGACCACCAAGTGATGGGCGCATGCACCCCGAGGCCACGCGGGCCCTGAGGCCGATAGGCTCTGCTCCCCAAGAAAATCAGGCTGCGTGGAGAGTTGACGCACAACCGAAGACCCCGGCTGCTTTTCACCGGTACAGCTAGCGGGCCAAAATACAAGCTTTAAGAGAGGGCTTAGCCATGCAGGGTTGCTTTCGTTATTTCTCCTTTGGTAAGGGGAGGAGAAAGATTACCTGGGTTTCAGACTAGAACAGAAAATAGTCGTTGAGCACAATGAACTGTTGCCAGGTAATATGGTGGAAAAATTAAAAGGAGGCCTTCAAAAGTCTTAAAGGCAAGACCTTTCCTTCTCCTACCAGCCCCTGCCAGCCGCCCCGCCCGCGTCATTCCGTGGACTCGGGCGCCCTCGCGCGGCCGCAAACGGTCGGCTCACCTGCCGCGGTCGCCCGGGGTCGCGGCGCTGAGTCCCCGAGGCCCAGCGCCTGCGGGCGCGGCGCCGGCCGGGCGGCTCGAGACGCCGCCGGCCTCCCCCGGGCCTCGTCAGAGCGCGCGGGCCCCGCTGTTTGCGACGTGGCGGGGCTCCCTGAGGCCCGGGCGGCGGAGGACGGCGGGGCAGAGCTAACGAGCCCCGCGGGAGAGCGGCGGCGGGGAGGCTCGGCCTTGACAGCCGAGGGGCCAGGCCCGGAGGCATCTCCTAGCAACGCAGACGCCCGGCGGCCGCCCTTCCCCCGCTTCCCCCCACGCGTGGCCACGAACGCCCCCGCGCGGTACACAGGGGGCCGTCCCACACCGCCAAGGACCGAGCTGGGACCCAGTCCCCCCACTGGCAAGGACCCAGTGCACCCTCCCGGGCCCACCCAAACCGGTGACCCTAAAAGGGAAAGCCTGTGCCTCCCTCCGTGGGCCTTTGCGTGCTCTGTCCGCGCTCGTGTAATTGAAGGGGCTCCGGGGCTACCTGGCAGCCTTCCCGGGCCCTGCTGATTTGAACCCATAATGCACGTATTTCCCGTTTACCACTGGCCAGGAGGTATGCCCTGTGCATTGCGGCACCAGGTACCTTATTTAGTCTTAATACCGACCCCGATGCACCTGCCATGTGTTTGCCATTATGCCATTATTTCCATCCTACAGATGAGAACACTGAGGTCCGCGGTCACACGACTTGACGGCAGGCACACAGCCAGTGACGGACTCAAAGCCCAGGCTCTTCCCTCCCGGGTTTGCCTAAGTGACCCCAGGCCTCACAACCCACACGGAGGCTCCTCAGAAGAAGGAAGGCATATTCCACAGCCGAGAATCTGGAAAAACATTGGGTTCTGAAGGGCCCTCTGCTTTTGTGGGAGGTGACAACGCGTTTTAGTGAGTTAAGTCTCTCAGAGAAGTAAACTGTTTGCCTGGGTTTAATTCGGTGTTTTCCAAACTAAGGTGAACAGGAAACCTCTGTTTTTAAAAGACAGTCTTATTAGCATCCTGTGCAAATGCGTTCCATGAAAAACACTTCAGGAGCCACTTGCCTTCCTAGTCGCAAATGAAAGGCTAGATGTGAAACTGCCTGCAGGAGTTCCCAGCGTGGCTCAGCGGAAATGAATCTAATATCCATGAGGTTGCAGGTTCGATCCCTGGCCTCGGTCAGTGGGTTAGGATCAGGTGTTGCCGTGAGCTGTGGTGTAGGTCGCAGACGTGGCTCGAATCTTGCGTTGCTATGGCCATGGCGTAGGCTGGCGGCTACAGCTCCTAGCCTGGGACCCTCCATATGCCACGAGTGCGGCCCTAAAAAGAACTCCCCCCCAAAAAAATACTGCCTGCCAAGCGACACTGAAAAGTGCTGAGTAGCTATGAGGGCCTGGTTTATTATTTTTGTTATTGTTATTATCATCATGTGCTTCATTACTTTTTAGGGACCTATCAGTATCCCTCTGGCCCCTCAGTAGTGCTGGATAATAATAATAACATGTTAACTGAGCACTTCCTATGTACCAGGCACCTGCTCTAAGTGCTTTGCGTGTGTTTACTACCTTGCAACTACCCAGGTGTTATCCCCACAAAAACAAACAAACAAAAAGGCATGAGAGCATAATGATTAATAGATGTAAAATTCTTAGAAGAAAGCACTTAGAATTAACTACCAGCATTTACTAATATTGTTATTCCTATTTTACAGATGAGGAAACCGAGGCACAGAAAGATTAAGTGGCTTGATGGTGGATTGGAACCCAGGCCGCCTGGGGGCAGGGTCTATGCGGGCAACCACTGTACATTCTGCCTCCCTCGGGATCCGGGCCCCGGGCAGCAAAGCCAGGAGTGCCTGTGACAGCATCTCTTCCCTCTCCAGGCTGTTTCCCCGCCCTGCCCATCCCATCTTGTTTGTTGTAACCACCACCGAAGCTTGCTCGTGGGAGAGAAAACAGAACAAGACTCCAGGTTAAACGGTGCTGGCTTGGACCCCGGCCTCACCGCGTACTGACGGAGACCTTGGAAGAAAAAGTTTTCTCTTCAGTGAGAAAAGAGCACCGTCTGCCTAACAGGCCGTGTGAGGACGGACTGAGTTAATGGACACAAAGCACTGAGCACAGGGCCCAACCCACTGTAAGCACTCAATACATGATGGCCCACACCCACCTCCTCCAGGAAGCCTTCCCTGACTGTGTGTGCCTCCCTCCACCTCCAGACAAGGTCAGGGCCACTCTGCTGTGTCCCTGGCTTATCCCCACCTCAAGCGGCCACACCTCCTGTCCTTGAAATTATGGTTTTATTTCACGACATTGAGCCCCAAAGGTCGGTCTTGTTCACAGCTATATCCCCAGGGCCTAGGCCACCAAGCTCAGACATAGCAGGAGCCCAGTTCACGTTCGCTGACCGAAGAGTTGAGTTATAACAAGAAATACAGCTAGTATGAAGTGAGAGCCCACTGTGCCTAGGCCCGTCCCAGATACTTCACACAGGTTCTAATTCATTAGAAGGGAGCACCACTGTTTTCGCAGTTGAGGAAACTGAGAGATGTGTCTGGTAAATATGGGGACAGGCCTTGAACCCAGTCAGCCCGGCTTTGCAGCCTATAAGCTAAGCCACAGTAGCCAGGTGAGCAGGCGGACGCCTGCCTACCCTCACGGCTACGAGGAGGCCGAGAGATCCTAAAAGCCCTCTGTGTGCACAAAGGTTTAGTGTTAGGAAGCTCCAGAAGGGGAAGGAACCCCAAGTTTGGGACCTTTTCCTCCCAGGCCTCGGTGTCCCCATCTGTGAAGCAAGGGGTGAGTGAACCTGATGGTCTCAGGCCTAGAGGCAGGGAGGGAGCGGGGAGAGGGAGGCGGGGCCGCCGCTGCCTCTGTGAGCACCCAGGTCAGAGCTGGCTTAGTTCAGCTCAGAGTGGGAGTCAGGGTCAAGGTCCCAGCCAGGCTAGGGCGAGACGATAATTAAGGGCAATAACAGCCATTCACCAGGAGCCGGTACTTTACAGTTTGCGTGGCTGCCTGGTCTCACGCTAACCTGTGATGGTGACGCCCCGAGAACTAAGGCCTAGAGGGGACCGGGTCCCACCCAGGGTCACACAGGACCCATCTGCTGACGCACCCACCAATTCAAACTGCAACGAGCCCTATTTTAGAAATCGCTCTGGCTCTTTGAGGAGGTGAGCAGGACCCAGGCGGCCTGCCTGGGCCACAGTCAGGGTCAGCCGAGTGAGAGAAGCCAAGCCGGCAAAAGCACTCATTAAAAGTTTGGCCAGGCAGGCAAAGTGGGCGCCTGGGGGCAGCAGAGCTCCATGGGGCTCAGGCCACCACTGGACCGGCGACAGGCTGAGCCGCTGTAATTGGGCCCCAGGTGTCCTGCTGAGCCCCTGTCCCCCAGGAGGCCTCCCAGCCACCAAGGTCCAGCTCATTATGGCCTAATTGGTGGCAGATCACTCAGCTGGCCTTAGGGACAAAGAACGATGAGCTCAGAGTGAGGAAAGTTGGAGCCATCACAACTTTCTCCATAGTGGCCCAAACTTTCCCAGCCCTGGGGACACCGAGGTCCCTGCTGGGGCCCAGTTTCTCCGGGGTGCCCAGGCCCAGGCAACACTGGCACACTGCTGTCACGGTGGGGCTGGCGTAACCTACAGCCATAGCCTGGCCACCTGGGCGCCTCCCAGCTCCCCAGAGCTCTGAGCGCCCCCAGTCTGGGGAGGGTTACCCAGTCCCCTCCTCCTCTCCCCACCCAGCCCGGGACACCTGAGGCCGCAGCAGCGCCTCCACACCCGGGGGGGGGGGGGCGCGGGGTCTGGGCACTCCCAGGGCTGAGCCGTCCACAGAGCCGTGCCCTGTGAGCTGGTGCCCCTTCACGGCAACCTCAAGGGGCAGGCAGCGCGCGGACGGAAAGATGGTGACAGCGACAAACAAAAGTTAACTATTGCGGAGCTAGTCTGTTCATCAGCCACATAGGCTTCAGAGAAGCTCATGAGGTGGGAATCATGGTCCCTATTTCACAGATAAGTAAACTGAGACTCAGAGGTTGAGCTCGCCCGCCTCACACAGGCGCTCCCTGACGAGCTTACTAGCTCTGAAGTAAGACTGAGCTGGGCTCAGACTCCTGCGGGAACTAGCCGTGTAAGCTTATGCCCTTAACCCCACCCCCACCCCCCCGCCCAGCCTTTGTTTCTTCACCTGTCAACTGGGGCTGTTATATCTGTTTCATGAGCTTGTCAAAGACAATGGATATAAAACGCCAAGCACAGTCCTGCCCAGGTAGACATTCATTAAGGGACAGAGAGCTTGGTGGACTGAAAAAAGCAGAAGCTCAGCAGCCGGCAGTTCAAAAAATCTGTTTTCTCCCTTGACCCACGTCAGGCTCCGTCCCAGGCCTGCAGGTGCCAGCGTCAGTGAGAGGCAGGAGGAGACGGTGACAGGTCAGGGGCCAGTGTGAGGGGTCCCTTGGCCTCTCCAAGCACAGCCCCATCACTTGTTAAATGACATGATGGCAGGTTCCAGCATGGTTTAGAAATATCCCTAGTGTCCCGCAGATGAGGAAGCTCGGGTCCGGGGACCTCCAGTAACTGCCCGAGGTCACCCCGCTGGTGGCAGCCAAGCCCAGAATGAATGCCAGGGATTTTCAACCCAGAGAATGCCCTGGCAGGAACGGCAGCCTTCCTCAGCCTCCACCTGCAGTCATGCCCATAGGGTCGTTGATACACGGTAGGGTGAGACGCCTGGGACAGACACTGCCGCTTCCCAGAGACTCACTATTTCGGGTCAGTAAGACAAGCAGGAGATGCTCGGAACACACATGCAGGAAGGGAATGCGGCCTGAAGCATCCAGACGGAGCAGGGGCTGACTGCCGGCTCTGCCGCCTCTCTCTGCCCAAATGTGTAACCTGTGAGCTCAGGACCCTCTCTCCTCTGTGTCCTTTGCCCCCAAATAAGCCCACAATTCATGCAGAAGCAGAGATCTGCTCTGGACACACAATGTGAAGACGTGCCCCGCAGCCCCTTCCAGTCAGACGTACAGAAATTCTCAGGGCCCTCTGCTCCCTGCCCCTTAGGAAAGTCTGAGCTCTGTGATGGACCATCGTGATGGACCAGGGCTGGGACCTGAGAGTCCTGACCTCCGTTCCCCACGGGACTTGACCCCAGGCGGAAGCAGAAGGGAGCTGGACCTGGGACCGTCGCAGGCCCCTGGATCACCAGCGACCACAGACTTCCCCTGGCAGGAATGACCAAGCCTGCAGAAGTCTGGGACTCTGGGAGGGAAGGAGGCTGAGGATCGGGATGGAGGGTCTGAGGAGGGGACCCAGGTGGGTCCAAGGTCCCCTGGGAGAGATGTGGAGGGAGCTCAGAAGATACAGACACACACAACGTTAAACAGGGGAACCAGCAGCAGCGGGGCTTGGAGTCAGACAGCCTTAGTTCAGATCCCAGCTCTGCCGCTTACAGGTTTCGTGGCCTTGGGCAGGTGGGTGGCCTTCACCTGCTTCCTTATCTATAAAATGTGGGGGCCGGCCACACAGGGGTCATGAGGATTAGAGAGAAAGTCTTCGGCACTATTTCTAGGGTCCGTCCTGTGTTCATACCTGTGCTAAGTAAGTTACAGACACAGCCGCACCTGATACCCAGAACACCCCTGTGAAGCTTCCCTCGTTCACAGCTCTGCATGACACCTAGCCGGGTGGGCGCTCATAAATACACATTGAACGAATGAGCAAATGAAGATAGGACTGGTGCTATTTTTATGCCCATATTTCAGGAGAGCCCACTGAGGCTCAAAAAGAGAGCAAGCAACTTGCCAGGACCACACAAGTCTCTGGTCCCAGGCCCTGACACCCATGTGTTCTGACTCAGGCTCACAGCCAGGGAAGGGAGGTGTGTGCGGGAAGGTGCATTTCTAACCAGCCCCACCAGGCACAGAATGCCCCTTCCACCAGGCACAGGCAGCCTCTGCCTGATGTGGTACTTGGGTGCCACCTTGTGGCTTCCCTGGGAAGTGCAGGCTGCCCCTGGCGCAGCCGGGAGGCCGCTCAGGCAGGGGAAGAGGGTCAGCCCTGCAGGCAGAGAGTTGTCAGTCCAGAGCCAGGCAAGGCCTCCGGCCCAGCCGTGGACAGAGAAGGACAGGCTGCTCCAAAAGCTGCTCTCAGAAACCAGAGGGTCCTCAGAGCCAAGTAATTTGTTTCTGGGCAGGTCAGGCAGAGATGGGGGCACGGGTGCTCATGTGTCCAGCAGGGACTTTCTGGAGCGGCTGCCTCAGAGGGCCCCTCACCTGCCCCTCTCACACACACACGGGCCATGTCAGGCCACTTGCCGGATTTCCCACTGCCACAGCCTGACAGCTTTGGGCCTGCAGCCTGATTTCTCAGGACAAGGATGCTCGGCCCGAAAGATCCTCCTTCCTTGTGTACGTGAGGCCACAGGGGGATGGCTCCGGCTAGGTGAGCCCCGCACCCAGGGCTCCAGACCGTCAGGCCAGTGGGTTCTCAGTAAGGACCTCCTCCTCCTCCTGCAAATCAAAAAGCAGGGCAAGTACTGAGATTCAGACATGCACTCATTCAATCTGAGACTGCCCTTGTGCACCGACAGTCTGCAAAGTACTCCTAACGTTCCCACTCCTATGGGAGGCAGAGCTACCCCCAGCCTGGCCCAGGGCAGGCCTTGAACAGATCTGGGGATCAGAGCCAGGCCTGACTTCAAGTCCTAACTCTGCCAGTAACTAATGCTGAGCCTTGGCCAACAGCAACCTCTCAGAGGCTCAGTTTCTTCATCTGTAAAATGGGTTTAATTATTACCACCTTGCAGACAACCTACGGAATGGGAGAAGATAGTTTCAAGTGATGCAACTGACAAGGGTTTAATCTCTAAAATATACAAACAACTTGTACAACTTAACAACAACAACAAAAAAACCTAACAACCCAATTGAAAAATAGGCAGAAGACCCGAATAGACATTTCTCCAAAGAAGACATACACATGGAACATGAAACATACAACAGGCACATGAAAATGTTCAACACCACTGATTATTAGAGAAATGCAAATCAGAACTATAATGAGGTACCACCTCACACCTGTCAGAATGGCCATCATTAGTAAGTCCACAAATAACAAATGCTGGAGAGCGTGTAGAGAAAAGGGAAGCCTCCTGCACTGTTGGTGAGAATGTAAATTGGTACAACCACTACGGAAAATGGTATAGAGGTACCTCAGAAAACTAAATACCATATAACTCAGAAACCCCACTCTTGGACATATATCCGGACAAAACTTTCCCTGAAAAAGACACATGTACTCGTATGTTCATTGCAGCACTATTCACAATAACCAAGACATGGAAACAACCTAAATGTCCATTGACAGATGAATGGATTAAGAAGATGTGGTACATACACACAATGGAATACTACTCGGCCATAAAAAAGAACAAAATAATGCCATTTGCAGCAACATGGATGGAACTAGAGACTCTCATACTAAATGAAGCAAGTCAGAAAGAGAAAGACAAATACTGTACGACATCACATATCGGGAATCTAACATACGGCACAAATGAACCTATGTACAGAAAAGAAATAAAATCACGGACATGGAGAACAGACTTGTGGTTGCTGAGGGGGAGGGGGAGGGAGTGGGATGGATTGGGAATCTGGAGTTAGTAGATGCAAACTATTGCATTTGGAATGGATAAGCAATGAGATCCTGCTTTACAGCACGGGGAACACGATGGAGGATAATGTTAGAAAAGTCATATATTTGACTGGGACACTTTGCTGTACAGCAGAAATTGACAGAACACTGTAAATCAACTATAATGGAAAAAATAAAAACCTAAGAAAAAAAGATTATCACCTTGCAAAGGGTTGTTTTAAATGAGATACAACACATACCTGGCCAGGGCAGGAGCTAGTTGAATGAGCTATTCCCTCCCTCCAGCCCCTGGCCAGTCAGGGGAAGGACCACTGAGGATGCCTAGTGAAGGCTGAAGCCCTCCAGCTGCAACTGACAACAGGGGCCCAAGTCAGACCCCAGGCTCAGGCCAGGGGACCAGATCCAGGCCCCAGCATGTTACCAAGTGGCCTCAAGACTGCTGGCTGCAAGAGTCAGCTCCCTCAGCTGTACAGTGGGGCCTCCCACTGCCCAGGTGTGACGGGGAAATCGAACCCACTGAGGATCATGAAAGAGGGCAGACTTTATGCCAGGTGCTAAGTTATGTCCCAAATATACAATAAATAAATAGGCAGGAGGTGACCATCCGTTTATGGCTCAGATGGTGGTGATGGCACCACGGGGTCATACAACTGACCCTTTAACGATGGGGGCGAAGGACACACACCTGCTGCATCGTCGAAAATCCACATAAATCTTCTGTCGGCCCTCCATAGCCACAGTTACGCATCCACAAATCCAGCCAGCTGCAGCTCGTGTAGTACTGTGTTTTGAAAGAAAAAGTCACGTATAAGCGTCCTGCACGTTTACACCCCCTGCTGCTCAAGGGCCGGTTACACTCACCTCCAAGTTCACCTAGTTCTCTGCACATCCAGCTCTCTGCACGTCAAACACACCTCAGGAAAGTGATTTTTTTGAAGCTTTCTGAACTATGATGAGACGCAGTTTGTTGGAAACAAGGCAGGGAAAGGCCACAAGCGGTCACGCGCGCTCCGATTACGGGGGGAACAGGCCCGAAGGCGCCGGCCTGCACCCGTGTCGGACCTCCGAGAACCTGGACTCGCTTCACATAGACTCCCGACTCCTGTCTCCCGTCAGGGACGCGTGCCTGAGAGCCCAGGCCCTGGTGTCGTGGGTGGCGTCAGGGAGGAGGAGACACGGGTGAGAGGCTCTGAGGAGCCCTGCCCAGAGTGGGTGCTGCGTCCGAGACAGACCGCTCCCCGCGGGCACACGTGGGATGCCCCCCAGTTCCCCAGGGAGCCCCGCGGAGCCGCCATCAGGCTGTGCCAGGCCTGACGCAGGGACCCTGGGCACCTCTACCAGGAGAGAAGCCTGGAGAGGAGAGTTTCGGGCAGGGACGCCGTGGGGAAGAAGGGGAGAGGGGCGAGGCCGTGGGCACGGGCCCCAGAGTCCTGGCGGTGGGTTGTGTGTGTGGGCGTGTCCAAGGTCAAAGCGTCCTCCGCGGTGGGACGCAGCCAGAGTCCCAGAATCAGTGCCTCCTCAAGTGGCAGCACCTCAGCAGCCGGGGCGACAGAGCCTCCTGCAGGGGGCGCCGGCGGTCCAGCCCAGCCGGGGGGCAGCCGGGGCGCTGAGGGAAGCAAGGCGGACCCTTCGGGGGCAGAGGGGTGCGGGCTGTGCCGGCGGGCGCGGAGCCTCTGCAGGGCAGCTGTCCTCCTGCTTTCTCGAAGGGCCCCTCTGGCCGCAGAGGCCTGGAGGGCGGTGGGACCAGGTCAGGCACGGGGCCCAGAGGAGAGCCGGGACCAGAGAGGAGGCTGGAGGAGGGGCTGGCAGGACTTGGTGCCAAAACAGATGTGAGGCGTGAGGAGAAGGACACTGGGGAGAGGTCCGGAAACTGGCCCGGTCGCCACGGGGTGGACCCCCTGAGGAGGGGGCCTGAGAGGAGAGCAGGCGGGGTGGAGGAGGGTGGGGGCGTGCCTGGGATGGTGTGCAGGGCCCCAGAGGCACCCCCATGGCCCT
Source organism: Catagonus wagneri (assembly GCA_004024745.2). Lineage (NCBI taxonomy): Eukaryota > Metazoa > Chordata > Mammalia > Artiodactyla > Tayassuidae > Catagonus > Catagonus wagneri. The sequence continues at coordinate 9,905,480 of PVHT020000037.1, read as the reverse complement.
GGGGAAGGTGCCTAGGACGAGGGGGGCCCATCCCTGCCCGGGAAGCCCCAACCTGAGGGGAGGCGTGGCGGGGCGCCCCTGGGGGAAAAAGGCCCTGGAGTGTCTCCTCAGCCTGCCCTGCTCATGCCGCAGCCTCCGGCCGGTCTCTTTCCTAAGGCAAGGCTGGAAACCCACCTCCCCCAGGAAGCCTTCCTGGCTTAGGCTGCCCCACATGCAGAGCTGAGTCAGTGCGAGTCGAGGGTGTCATAACCCAAGCAGACGGGCTGCCATCATGGGTGTCACACACACGCCCTCCCATCCTGTGCCCCTCTGCACCCAGAGCCTGCCCAGACCAAGGCCCCCGTCACAGCTCCTCTCTCATTCTCCTGAACCCCACCTATGGAGGTTGCAGTAGGTTGAATGGTGGCCCCCAAAACGTGTCTAGACCCTAGCCTTGGAGCTCGTGAAAGGGACCTTATTATGGACAAGCGTCTTGGCAGCTATAATGAACCCAAGAATCCTCATGTGAGCTCATCCTGGATCACCCGAGCGGGCCCTAAATTCAATGGCAAAAGTCCACACGGCAGAAAAGACCAGGCGATGATGGAGGCGGGGATCAGAGTTATGCAGAACAAGCCGCGAAGGGCCTGGAGCCAGCAGAGGCTGGACAAGACGAGGAAGGCTTCTCCCCAGAGGCACTGGAGGGAGCCCAGCCCCGAGACACCTGGGTCCCAGACCTCAGAACTCTGGGGGGACACGGCTCTGTTGCTTTATGGCACCCAGTTTGTGGCGGTTCGCATGGCCGCTCCAGGACACTAATACGGAGGCTTAAGAACAGCAAGCAAACAGTCGGCTGAGGTTTGAGGTGGCCGCAGCGAGAGCTACTGAGCACTGTGTCCAGCGGGAGCCGCCTCGGTCCTGGGGGAGACGGCCTTTGCCTGGGCTCTGCCCCCAGCCCGGGCCCGCCCCACAGGAGAGTCACACCCAAACCGAGGGAGCCCACTGAGGAGAGTGCTGGTGGGTCCCGGGGAGAGGGGGCATAGTGCCCACGCTCAGCCTCACGTGAGGAAGGAGGCAAACCCGGGGCCGGGGCCAACAGGGTCTAGAGGCCCCTAAAGCTTCTGAGACCCTCCGGCCCCGACTGCCCCGGCCACCTCTGACCACCCAGCCACCACCTCAACCCCGTGGGGGTGAAACGGGCCCAAACCAGATGCCCTTGGCTGGAGCCAGCCCGCACAAGCCGAGGGGTTCCTGCCCTCCCCCGCAGCTGAGTCTTTGGCATCAACCGAGCCCACCACCCCTGTGTTCCTTCCTCCTCGCTGCCCCGTGGCTGCTTCCAAACTGTCTGGGCCCGGTTCAAATGTCCCCTTCTCCGCGAAGCTGCCCTGACCCCCATCCGCTCCTCACTGGGCCACGGCAGTGACGAGGGACCTGGTGAGGTGAAGAGAGCCAGTCCTGGGTCCGACAACCCACCCTGGCATCACCACAGATGCACTGAGCGATCTTGGGGAGGTGCCCCAAAGTCCCCACCCCAGGTGGTCGTGCTCTGCACGGAGTTACACGGGTTCTACACACCCCTGCCCCTACGGCCTCCCTCAACCTCTTTCCTGCTTCCAAGGCCCCCCTTTCTCCCACGAACATCACACAAGTACCACTGATGCTTCAGAAATCCAGGAGCACACAGTAGGTGCTCAATACAAGCTGCACCTCCTAAGACTCTTCACTGCCCATCACTGACACTTAGGGCCTGCCTGCTGGATGGCCAGCACTCTGCCGTCCACCCTCCGACCTGCTTTGAAAGAGCAGTCTTGGAGTAGGTGGTGCAGCCTGAGTTGGGGTGCGAGGTCTGGGTTCCCCCTCTTTGGACCGAGTTATTCCCTTTAGCTCCAGCGCAGGGACTATGGGCAGCCTGGGCTAATAGGAAGGACCTGGCCTGCAGGGCAGGAGTCCAGGCTCCAGGCTGGTCCCCTGGAGGCCTGGGGAGGCCCTGGGGGAGGCCAGGGAGGAATAAGAGGGCGCTGCCTGCTTCCCTGGGGTAGCGGAGGGGGGCATATAGCTGCACAGAGGGAGGCCCGCCGCCTCTCTCCGCTCCGGCCCTCCGCTGCCTGTGCCTGGGTGAGTACCAGCTCCAGGGGGAAGCCCGGGGGGCGCTGGGGGCTGCGAGGAAGCTCCTGCCGGGGAGGAATGGCAGGAGCGAGGGGTGGTCAGGGCAGGCACCGGGGAGCAGGGCAAGCCCGCCTCAGCCCCCTGGCCACCACCCCCTCCCTCCGACAACCAGCCGCCGCCCCCTAGTCCACACCGCGTGCCCCCCACCTCGGCGCCAGGTCTTCTCAGAGAGGAAGCCTTTGCCCGGCCTAACCCGGAGCCCTCCTTGTTCAAACGGGGTCTCGCCGGGAGCGGAAAACCGGCAGGGGTTTGGCTCACCCTCGCCCTTCTACTCTCCCATCCTGTTTCTCTTACAATGCTCTTCGGGGCGACCTACCCCAAGCCCGGGTGTCTCCCTGAGCGCTGGGGGCCACGAGCGGGACCTGGGCTTCGGCGCTGTAATGCCGCTGCCACCAGTTCCGGGCTCCGTCACTAGGCCGCTTGCACCCCGCCTCCCCCGCCTCAAACTCCGACTCTCTGGGGTTAGCCGGCCTCTCTGAGGAGCCCCCACCGGCCCCCGAGGCCGAGTCAGCGTCGCCCTGAGCTCCGGGGCGCTCCGGTTCTTTCCGCAGCAGACTGGAGGCGCCCGGGCACCCAGCTAGCCCCCGTGCCTAGCAGAGTGCCTGGCAAAAATTACGTCGAACGTGCAAATCAAGGGTGACTCCAGGCATCCGACTCTGGGTCTCAAGCCCGCCTCCCAGAACCGTGGCCATCAGCCGAGGGGGCCGCGCGGGAGAGTACGCAGCAGAGCCGGGACCCCCGCAGGTCCTCCAAAAAGCTCCTTCCTATCAAAACAACCTCAAGAAGCCAGCTGTCAACAGAGGACAGAGCTGGTGCCAAGAGGGTGAAAATACACCCCGAAAAAGAGATGTAGGGCCTCCGCGAGGAAGCCACCCACTCCTGGGACTGACGGCCCGAGGGGCGGGAGCCAGGGCCCGGTGGAAGCTGCGGATCAGGGAAGGAGCCGGACAGGATGACAGTGACCGGTCTCGGCCCCGTGTGGCTGTGAATTCAGGGTTCCCGATGTTTTTCACGGTCACGGGGGCCCGGAGGGGACGGGGCCAGGGGCCGTCTGCCCCGGCGCTGGACCTTTAGGGCCCACCAGCTCCCCCAGATACTGGGAGGTGGGCAGTTCCAATCCTCCTTGTGGGCCCCTCGCGTGCAAACAGAAAGCCCTTCTCGACGGGCTTCCTCCCTGAGGCCCCAATCCCGGCCTCCTGGGTTCTGAGGGGGTGAGGCACCTGGCGGCAGTGCGGCGCCCCGGCTGCTGCCGTGGATTCGGTCTGCGGAGGAACCGCGTCTCCGGAAGAGAGTGTGTTTCTAGACCCCGGCGTGTGTCACTCAGAGTTTCAGGAGAGTGAGATACGGTGCCACACACGGCCTGAAGCGCTACAGCTCTTACTCCACAGAGTGACCTGCTATCGGCCTGATGGGCCGTGAATCAAGTACCACCAGTGTGCAGAGCCATTCCTTGGGTTGGGGTCTCTCATCACCACACTGAAATGCCAGCCACCCCGCGGGAGTCTACGGTGATGCACTTTAAAGAGGCAAATCACCAGAAGAATGTAATTTTCCAAGAGTACCTCAGAAAAGATTAAAAACCTGAGTAGACGAAGCCTTATGAAAGAAATTAGAAAGCGTTCCTGAATAACTATCACCCAAAACAGGTCTGTGCCCAGATGCACCTGTGAGGTTTTTTTTTCCCCCCAAATCAAGGATTCCTTTGCTACACAAATGATTCCAGAAAACACTAAAAGGGAAACTGAATCGATTCATTACGAGCTGACATAACTGTGATACCAAAACCTCATAAAAAGGTAAGACAGTTCCAAAAGAGAAACCTATAAATCTATTCTAAATAAAGTACTAGCAAATCAACTTTGACACTATTTAAAAATATAACCACTCTGTATTATATCTACTTGTCAATGGATCAAATTTTAAAAGCATTGGGTCGTTATACTTGATGCAAAAAAAGCATCTGAAAACATTAAACACAAATGCTTAATGTTTTTCATTATTAAAAACCAGAAGCAGGAAGACACTTCATTAACGTAAAAATAGTATTTTCTCAAGCCAACAAGCAACATCATACTTAATACAGAAACAGGAGTTCTAATAAAATTGAGGAAAAATAAATATACCTTTTCATATCATTACATTTTAACACAGCATTATTCTGGAAGTTCTGTTTATGAAATAAGATAGAAAACAGAAGTGAAAGTCCAGGTGTTTTTAAGAAAAATAGAAGAGTATAATTCTCTCTTGAATATCCAATAAAATCAACAGAAAAAAGTCTTTTTAATTAATAAGGGATTTTAAAAGTAGCAGTGTAAAATAGCTTAACCTCATACACCTTAATATAAAACAGAAAACAAATAACCCAATCTAAAACTGAGCAGAAGGCCTAAATAGACATTTGTCCAAAGAAGACATACAGATGGCCAACAGGAACATGAAAAGATGCTCAGCATCACTAATTATTAGAGAAATGCAAATCAAAATTACAATGAGGTACCACCTCGCATCGGTCAGAATGGCCATCATTAAAAAGTCTGCAAATAACAAATGTGGAGAAGGTGTGGAGAAAAGGGAACCCTCCTACACTGTTGGTGAGAATGTAAATTGGTGCAGCCACTATGGAAAACAGTATGAAGGTTCCTTAAAAAACTAAATATAGAACAACCACATGATCTAGCAATCCTACTCCTGGGTGTATATCCAGACAAAACAATAATTTGAAGAGATGCATGCACCTCAGTGTTCATTTCAGCACTGTTGACTATAGCCAAGACAAGGAAATCTCCTATATGTCCATTGACAGATGAATGGATTAAGAAAATGTGGGACATATACACAATGGAATACCACTTGGCCATAAAAATGAAATAATGCCACTTGCAGCAACATGGATGAACCCATAGCTTACCATACTAAGTGAAGTAAGTCAGAAAGAGAAAGACGAATATCATATGATATTACTTTTAGATGGAATCTAAAAAATGACAGAAATGAACCTATTTACCAAAAAAAAAACGGACTCACAGACATAGAAAACAAATGTATGGTTACCAAAGGGGATAGTGGGGGAGGTGGGAGAGAGAGAGAAATTAGGAGTTTGTGACTAACATATACACACTACTATATATAAAACAGGTAAGCAACAGGGACCTACTACATAGCACAGGGAAATACATTCAATAACCTATAATGGAAAAGAACCTGAAATATATATATCATTGCTGTACACTTGAAACCAACACAACATTGTAAATTAACTATATTTCCATTTTTTAAAATAACAGTATATGACAGATATATAAAATCAATAATTTTCCTATGTATCATTGTTACCAACTCAAAAATATGACAGAAAATTATTGTATTCTCAATAGTAACGGGTAGCAAAATACCTACAGATAAACTTAAGGAGAAACGTGGGAGCCCTCTTCATTATTCAACCCAAACTGTCTTCTATGCATCAGGTTTTGTATTAGTTTCCTGATACATAAACGTGAGTACGGTGGACAGTGTTCCTGCTATCGTGAATCTATACAAATAAAACTTAGAAATGACTGAAAGATCTAAGTCCAGACTTGAAGAGTTCAAACACTATACTTTGATACTGGATGGAAAGACTAAATATTGTCAAAATGTCAATCCTCCACAGATTGATTCACAGATTTAATGAAATTCGAATTTTTAAAATTCACAATGGAATTATTTTTGAAAATTGTCAAAATGATTCTCAATGTTGGAAGAATTAAACTTGAGAATAACAGCAAAATTTTTAACAAACGTACTTGTAGAAATGTTTCACTAGAAATCAAAATACATGATGAAGTTACAGTGACTGAAATAGTACAGTACTCTCTTACAACTCAGTAATAAAAGACAACTCAATTAAAAATGGGCAAAGAATTTGAATAGACATTTCTCCAAAAGAAAATGGCCAAGAGGCACCTGAAAAGATTCTCCACACCATCTACCTTCAGAAAAACGCATGCCAAAACCACTAGTATCTGTCAAATAATAAAGACGGGTAATAACGTGTTAGTAAGGATGCGGAGAAAATGCAACCCTCACGCATTGCTGGTGGGAACGTAAAACGGTGGTGCAGCTGCTTTGGAAAACAATCTGGTAGTTCCTCAAGTGAGATGGTCCCACAATTCCACTCCTAGGTATTTCTAAGAAAACATATGTTCACACAAAAATTTGTACATGAGTTTTCGGAGAGCACTATTCATAATACCTCAAAAGTGAAAACAACCCAAGTGTCCATCAACTATGAGTGGATCAATAAAATACGGTAAGGTCATAAATGGAATATTATTCAGCCATTAAAAAGGAATGACAGGAGGAGTTCCCTTCGTGGCTCAGCGGTTAACGAATCCGACTAAGAACCACGAGGTTGCGGGTTCAATCCCTGGCCTTGCTCAGTGGGTTAAGGATCCGGTGTTGCCACGAGCTGTGGTGAAGGTTGCAGACGTGGCTCAGATCCAGCATTGCTGTGGCTGTGGCGAAGGCTGGCAGCTACAGCTCCTGTTAGACCCCTAGCCTGGGAACCTCCATAAGCCGCGGGTGTGGCTCTACATAAAAAAGGCAGAAAGACAAAAAAAAAAAAAGAAGAATGACAGGAATTCCCATTGTAGCTCAGCAGTAATGAACCTGACTAGTAGTATTCATGAGGACTCAGGCTCGATTCCTGGCCTTGCTCAGTGGTTTAAGGATCTGGCGTTGCCATGAGCTGTGGCATTGGTCACAGAGGCGGCTCAGATCCCACCTTGCTATGGCTGTGGTACAGGCCAGCAGCTGCAGCTCCAATTAGACTCCTAGCCTGGGAACTTCCATATGCCATGCGTTCTGCCCTATAGCATGGATGACCCTTAAAAACATTACGGTAAGTGAAAGAAACTTGCCATAAAAGAGCACATGTTGTATGATTCCAAAAATACCAATTGTCCAAAGTAGGCACATCCACCGATTCAGAAAGTAGATTAGTGATTGTTTGCAAAGGGCTGAGGGGACTGGAGAAAATGGGGAAGGGCCAGGGTTTCTGCTTGTGGTGCTGACAATTGTGATTACGGTGATGGTTGCACAACTCTGTAAATTTACTAAAAACCACTGAATTGTACACTTCAATGGGTAAACTACAGGGTATGCGAATTACATCTCAGAGTTTTATTTTTTCAATAGCATGGTATTAGACCAAGAAAAAACAGGACATCACTACCTACAAAACGACCCCTTCACACCTAAGAACTTAATCTAGGATAAAGACAGTAACACAAAGCAGTGAAGAAAACAGTACAAGATAACTATTTAGCTATTCATGGAAATTTAATACTAGCACCAGTGACTCAGTGACAAGATTGATTTAACTTTCTTGTAAATCTCCTTGACACCCTCAAAAATGTTCATATAATATGAACTTTACATCTAAAATCTCCCTTGAAGAATTTGTTTGAAATGCAAAGATACTTTTCCTTTTTACAGCCAGACCCGTGGCATATGGAAATTCCCAGGCTAGGGATTGAATTGGAGCTGCAGCTGGGGCCTACGCCATAGCCACGGCAACACCAGACCCAAGCTGCATCTATGACCTACACCACGGCTCACAGGAACACAGGATCCTTCAACTCCTGAGCAAGGCCAGGGATTGAACCCACATTCTAACAGAAAGAACATCAGGTTCTCAACCTGCTGAGCCACAGCAGGAACTCCCAGATAAAGATTTATTGAAAGATGCATGTACCAGCAAATAATGAGCTTTAACCTCTCATTTTTTCTCTAGGAATACTGGAGACTCATGAAGACCAAAGCCCGGTAAATCTGGGGCCAGCCCTAGTTGGGGCCAAGGGACAGAAACCAGGCCTCCTGTCCTTCTCACCTCCCAAGCCACCCTGCTCCCCAGGGAAGATGTCAAGGTGGACCAATGGCAGCACCAACGTGTCCTACACCAGCTTCCTCCTGCTGGGCTTCCCGGGGCTGAAGGAGCATCGTGCCCTCCTGGCGCTGCCCTTCCTCAGCCTCTACCTGGTGATTGTCTCCGCCAACGCCCTGGTCATCCACACGGTGGTGGCCCAGCGGAGCCTGCGCCAGCCCATGTACCTGCTCATCGCTCTGCTCCTGGCTGTAAACATCTGTGCTGCCACCACCGTGGTGCCCGCCATGCTCTTCAACTTCTCCAACCACTTCAAGCGCATCTCTCTGGCTTGCTGTCTGGTCCAGATGTTCTGCCTATACTTCCTCATTGTCTTTGACTGCAATATCCTCCTGGTCATGGCCCTGGACCGCTACGTCGCCATCTGCTACCCTCTCCGCTACCCAGAGATAGTGACAAGCCAGTTACTGGCTGGCCTGGTAGGAGTGGCAGCTGCCAGGGCCACTTGCATCGTTGCTCCAGTGGTAGGCCTGGCCTCCCGGGTTCGCTTCTGCCGCTCAGATGTGATCCACCACTTTGCCTGTGAGCACATGGCCCTGATGAAGCTCTCCTGTGGGGACATCTCCCTAAACAAGACTGTCGGGCTCGCCGTCCGCATCTTCAACAGAGTCCTGGACATGCTGCTACTCGGAGCCTCCTACTCCCGCATCATCCATGCTGCGATTAGAATTTCATCGGGCAGGGCACGCTCCAAGGCCCTGAACACCTGCGGCTCCCACCTGATGGTCATCTTCACTGTCTACTCCTCTACCATGTCCTCGTCCATTGTCTACCGCGTGGCCCGCACAGCCTCCCAGGACATGCACAATCTGCTCAGCGCCTTCTACCTGCTGCTTCCGTGTCTGGTCAACCCCATCATCTATGGGGCCAGGACTAAGGAGATCAGGCAGCACCTGGCAACTCTGTTTCAGAGGCCACAGCAGGTGCCCCGTGGGAAGCCCCAGCCCCTGCCCTCACACAGGGAGATTCCTGCTTAACTCTCTGACTTGTAGGTCCTACAAATCACTCTATCAAGGGGTAAATGTGCAAGTTATTCATCTCTGCTATCTTTTGACTTTGGCTATCTGCATTCATCTCTGAGAATCTTTTAGGCATAGTCTGAAAAATGGCCACTCATCTAGAGTTACACAGTAACCAAATGCAAAGTAAGCTTCTGTCTCTGGCTTCTAAAATTTCTCCCCTTCTTCCTGAACAGGATTTTCATTCATTCAGTTATTCATCAAACATCTATTATATACACATACCTCATGTTAGCCCCTTAACTGCAAAGGAAGAAAAAAAAATGGTGTCTTCCCTGAAGGAGGGTTCAATCTAGCAAGCTATAAAGACGTGTAGCGTTCAATAATAGCTTTATGTACCAAATTCTGTGGGAACCTAGAGGAAGGACAATCACAGAACCCTTCACAGAGGAGGAGAAACTGGATTGTGTTTGAAGGATAAGGAAAGGTGTTTACTGGAGAGGAAGGAGACAGAAAGAAGAAAAGGCATTCTAGGCCCAAGGAACAGCATGGCAAAGCCACAGAGACATGCATAAAGACAGCTGACCTGGAAACGCTTCAGAGGCCCGTGTCCCCCTAGCACAGAGGGACTGGGGGTCTGACGGGAAATGCGGCCAGATGAGTACGCAGATGACAGGAGGCCTTCTCTGTCATGATAAGGAGTTCAAGTTTTTACTCCAAGCAGCCACTTAAGAGTCTAAAGCAGGGAAGTGTCGAGATCATACTTGTGTTTCAGAGCGCTCTGCAGTCGCCGTCTAATGCGGACTGGGGGAGACTAGCTTGGAGGCTGTGACACTACAGATGACGGGAGCCTGGACCTGCGCTGTGACTGCAGGGACCTATGGAGGTAAAGAGATGGAAGCGACCTCCGAAGGTCGAATCGGGATGCGGGCATCGGGGAGGCCGGGGGAGAGCAAGGAGGGAGCGGCCTCGCGAAAGCCCGGGGAGGATTCGGTTGTGAGAAGCTTAGAGTGGTCAGCAGTGTTAAACCCTCTGATGGGTCATGGAGGAGGAGGGTTGACTGGGCGGCACACAGGCAGTTGATGGGTGCTTGAGCAAGGATGGTCCCCTTCTCAAGGCCCCGGGGATGCAGTGACGAGCACATGGTCCTTGCCCTCACGGACTTCATATGCATTAGTCAACGAACGCCCTGGAATGGCAGGGACTGCAACAAACCACCGTGATTCGGAGTGCAGACAGAGAGAAGTTAGTGGGGGCGGGGGCGGGGGCGGGGACAGAGAGCAGTAGGTGGAGGGGAAGGCAGGCAGAGGATGTGGCTAAACTTTGCAGAGCAGAACCAATGTGAGACTTGGAGATGAAACGGCCCGGGTTTGAGTCGTGGCTTAGCCACTTACGGGTTGGGAGGACCAGGGGGCCATGCTGGAATCTCGGACTCTGTCTCCTCCTCTGCAAAAGGAGGTCATAACATAGAGAGGAGGACTAGTTCAGAGAAAACCAAAGGATAGTCCGTTAAATGAGATGCCACACGGAAACAGTAGAAAGGCAGCAAAGCCGAGTCCTTAGAGAAGGAACCGCCTTCTCCTGATGTAGAAAGAAGGAGGGAAGGGGGGTGCGGCATGCGCAGCCATGCTGTTTCTCCAGATAACTCCAGACACAGTTTTCGCCCGACCATCAGAAGGTACAGCAGGACAGGAATGCCGGAGAGTCTCTGAGCTGCCTGACGTCTAAGGGCATGTGAAGGGCAGGGAAGATGGGGGGGTTCTGATAAACCGAAGAAATATTAAAGGCCTAGAGGTCATCATGAGATACTGAAGGAGGGATGACAGGGGGAAGGAATAAGAAAGAAAGAGGGTGAAATAGAAGATTGCAGAAGGAGTGCACTTATGCGTGGTGCTCCAGAGCACAATCCCGCACGTGCGGCCTGGACTGGATGGAGAGTACGTCACCAGTGCTGAAGGAGGCGAATAAGCATTGAACAAAGATGCTGGACAGATCACTGACGTGAACGAGTGATGCCGCAGTCCGGGAGGATGGCAGGAGTTAGGGAGAAAGATAAACCCAGCCAACGTCCTCTATGAAAATGGGAAAAGGACCTCGAAGCAGCTAGACAACAGTGACGAAGAAGGAAGGGGACACCAAATTAGAAAAGCCATCATTTTAAGTAACATTAGGGAAGCATTTTCTAAAAATTCCCAAAATGTCAAGATATGGCTCTCCAAGTTTCTGAGAGAGAAATTAAAGAGGGAAGTTATTTGCAAGTGATTATTTCTTAAAACACATAATCAAATGGAAGAATGGAAGGCGTCCTTTCCCGCTGAGTATTCGGCTTGGCCCTCGAGCCCTGCAGGGCAGAGGACAACTGCTCCGCGGCACGCAGACGGAGGCAGCAGGGGGGTCCTGACCACCTCCAGAAAAGGCCAGTAGAGGACAGAAGGGATGGGAAGAGGGCGAGAGCCCGCGGCAGCAAGGTGGAGCAAGGGCTAACCTCAGGCCAGCTTCCATCAGGTTTCCATCAGTTCTGTGTCGAAGTAATAATACGAAATGAGTAGAGCAGATGTGGGGATGGGAGGCTTATTCCTTGACTTTTCTTAGGAAGAACACGGGGTGGGGAACTCGTGAGAAGAATTAGCAAGCGTGTTTACAATGTCCCTGGGAACAGGAGCGCGAGTGCATGGCAGCCATCCTTCCCAGGCTTGGGTGTGCAAGGAGAGAACTCAGAGAGGGTGGCTCCCGGGCTGATGGAGGAGCTGTGGTCCCGGCCTTTTGAGAGGGATGGTGGCAGCCTGGCCTCCATCCCGAGAGAGGAAATAGCCGTCACCTCTGGACGCTCTTGATCCAAGTAGGCACCCACTACTAGCAAGTGACTGCCCCCCGCCCTCCTTCTCCACCAGACAGCAACATTCAGGCTTCCAAGGAGGCCCAATAAGTGTTTCTTGGTTAAGTTCAGTCACATGTCATGACCCCGGAGAAGCTGTGAGGGAGGCAGAGGGCAGCGACCCTCTCCGCTCTAAGGAGGCTACTCCTTTCTGGGTCAGACACTGCTCTCTTCGGGACGGTCCCAAGAATCCAGATACGATTTCAAGGTACGACGAAACAGCTCCGTCCTAATGCTCTCCACTGAGCCCCTGGACGCCTTGCCTTCGCCTCCACGGCTAGCCCCTGACGCTGTTCAGTCGGGAGGAAAGAGCATGTGCGTCAGATCCATCGGATCTGGGTTTAATACCCAGCTATACCTGAGGGTTGAGCTGCTGGGTAGGCATGACAAACAGAGAACACAAGTACACCCACAGAAGAAAATTCTAGCAGAGCAAGCCCTCTTTGAGCCCTGCCTGCTGTGTCACTGCTCTAAAGGCGAGGGGAAGATTTCACGCTACGAGAAACAACAAACCAAAATGATTACCTGGAATTTTATCCCACTCTCCCAGTTCCACCTGCGCAGTATCAGTTAAACTCCCCTAACATCTTCCTAAGGAGAAAACCAACCTGAAGATGGGAACAGTCATCTAACTACCTTTCCCAGTCATGGTCCACTCGGGAAATTAGAAACCACACCGGGTATTTCAGCAGAGAATTTAATGTAGGGAATTAGTTAGACAGGAGGCAGAGACTTGAAAAAGCAAAAAGGGCACCTTAAGGTTACACACGGGTAGCAGGGAGCAGCTACCACCCACAGGGCTCAGGGAACAAAGGGAAGTGGTTGAGACGGTCAGAACCTGGAAGCTTGGAGAATAAGCCTCACGGAGCTGAAACTCAGACCTCCGAGCAGGAGGTGCTACCAGCCTGCTGCTGGTACCTTAGGAACTCACAGGAAGGGGCGTAGAGAGCTGGGACACAGAGCTGAGAGAAGGAGGTGCTTTCTTGGCTAGTGGTGTACCTTTGACGCCCCATGAGGCTAGGATGCAGACCTCTCGTTGGGTTAGGGACTACCCAGAACGTGCTGGTACTTCTGAGCAGAAATAATGAGGCTGGATCTGGGAGAGCCCAGAGAAGTTATAAACTGCAACTACTTGCAGTTGCCAGAGAGAAGGTCTGTGGATGGGGATATTGATGGCGACAACAGGCAACCAGAAATGAGCAGAGTCCATTCTGTCTTCCTCCTGCTTTCCCCAAACCCTCAAGTATCCATGATTAGAAGAATAGAGCATAATAACGCCTACACGAAGGACAGAAGTACTTTGCAGGGTCCTAACGCCGCCACCACAAAGCTGAGCACAGAAGGCTGAGTTTGGAGTGAGACACAATAGCTTAAAAACTTTGAAATTGTTGCAAAAAATGTTTCACGGAAAATGAGGATGTTGCATGGCGCTGGCCCAACCATTTTGCAAGTATGCAGAGAAGGACTCTGGTCTATTTCGTGTATATTTTATATATATTGCAAGAGGGTCAGAAAAGGCCTCTTCCACATTTTTCTTTCTTTCTTTCTTTTTTCTTGGCTGCCCCATGGCATATGGAGTTCCCAGTCCAGGGATCAGATATGAGCTATAGTTGCAATCTAAGCTGAAGCTGCAGCGATGCTGGTTCTTTAACCCACTGTGCCAGGCTGGGGATAGAACCTACATCCCAGCATTCCGCAGACGCCACCAATCCTGTCGTGCCACAGCGGGAACTCCCCGCTTTACATTTTGTTCAGTCAGGAAAATAAGCATATACTGCCTAAGGATATTCCACAATAGCTCCTGTAACAGATACTGGGATGACAGCAAGTAACTTTGTAACGAAGGCTGTTGCCCCAGAATACACCCCTGCCCTCCCTTGATTGGAAACCAGTTACTCTTATCTAAGTTTTAGGAGGAAGCTGCAAAGAGAAAAAGCAAGAACTAGTAATCAACAACTAGGCGGAAGACGGCAGAAGATGTGACTTCCAGTGGACCTCATTATATGCTGTCTGCGTTAGCACGCTACATGACACACCCACCAGCACCAGGACAGGTGACAACTGCCATGACAGTAGGAAAAGTCCACACAAGGATGGAAAAGGAGAACTGTATCGGTTCTGGGTCCAAACCGCACCTCTGCTCTTGGATAACTCATGAATATTCCTCCCATTCTTTCCAATTCCCCCCTTTCACCTCAACTCTCCTATACTTTTGGCTTTTCCACCAAATTGGGTTCAGAATTTGATCTGCCAAGTAGGTTGCCCCTTCTTCATTCTCTGGCCATGCAATAAAGCTTGTGCTGCTCTAGTCTCAGCATCGGTTTCATTACTGGCTGTGCAAATCCAACAGGAAAAAGACCCTCCCTGAGTAAGACCAAGGGTCTCAGCTGGGGCTAGGACTCCAGCATGGGTCCAGTCAGCCAAATCGGTAACAACTTACCTTGGTGAGGGGAAGATGTGCATATCTGGACAAGGTGTCTTTTTCCTGTCGTCTTGCACATCTGCCGTTCTCAGGTTAGATTGCAGAAGGATGAAAAATACGTGAGGCTGAGCGGAGTGACCCATTATTCCAGCCAAGGTCAGCGTAAATAAGCCAACAGCCATAACGGGAGCAAGCCCAGTCAAAATCAACAGAGCTACCTGGTCAACTGACAAGCTGCTGTATGTGTGCCACTGAGGATGTGCAGTAGTATGTCACACGGCGATTTCGTGGCAATACGTAAGTGAAACGGCTAATGTCAGCAGGAGTAGGGTGCTGTTCAATGAAAATCTAAAATACGTGGCACTGGCATTGTGACTGATCCATGGACCAAGGCAAGAAACACAGAGAAGAGGCTGTGATTCTGAGCTAAGCCAGGATTTTCTTTGGCCACAGAGAGGCGCTAGCAGAGCTGAGACAAAGCAAAGACCTGAAACGGTCCCTGGGTGTTGGCAAAAATTATTTGCCTGACCAGACTCTAGCGAAGTTCCTGAAACTTCTCTCCAAGGAAAATCCATTTTCAGCAAGAACCCTGCTTAAGGCGGTTTAATCAGAACCCTCACCCTCCGTATCTGATCCAGTCTCACATCCCTACAATCCCGCAGGGAGTATCTGATCACCTGGCCTGTCCTCAAGCAAAGAATCCTATCAGGTGAATTTAGCCTGAATCTCCTGACCCCTGTTATTTCCTCGCAGTAACTCTCCGACCATCGACCCACCCCACACCAATGCCCTTGGCTATAAATTCCCACTTGCCCGTGTTGTCTTTACAATTGAGCCTGGTTCTATACTGAGGTCTCTTCTCCCCTATTGATGTTTTGTGGGTTTTTTTGGGGGGTGCACTCATGGTATGTGGAAGTTACTGGGCCAAGGACTGAACCCTTGCCACAGCAATGACCCAAGGCTCAGAAGTGACAATGCTGGATCCTTAACCCACTGCTCCACCAGGGAACTCCTTGATGTGTTTTTTAAATAAAAACTGTTTTTACCACTTCACTGTCCTGCTCTAGTTTTTCTTTTTTCTTTGTTTTCTTTCTTTTTTTTTTTTTTTTAGGATTGCACCTGCAGCATATGGAAGTTCCCAGGTTAGGGCTAGAATCAGAGCTGTAGCTGCCGGCCTACACCACAGCCACAGCGACTCTGGATCCAAGATGCATCTGTGACCTACACCACAGCTTGAGGCAATGTCAGATCCTTAACCCACTGAGTAAGGCCAGGGATTGAACCCGAGTCCTCATGGATACTAGTCAAGTTGGTTTATTGCTGAGCCACAATGGGACCTCCATTTTTTTTTATTTTTTTGACTGCACCTGGGTCAGGGATTGAACTCGTAACACAGCAGGAAACTCTTGGATTTTCTTCTACAGAATTTCCACTTATGCTTTTGAATCTCTGCCGTAACTATGAGAGCATGCCTGGGCTAGGCTGCTGGAAGAACAAAAGATGCATTTTACACAGGTGAGTTGCCACAGCCATCCCACCCAACACAGACCTAGATAAGCTGACGACCAGCCCCTAGACACATGAGCAAGCTCAGATGAAGGCACTGAGCCACCTAGCTGACCACCTTAAGTGTACAAATGATAAATGTTTACAATAAGTTTATGCCCTTGATTTTTCTGTGGCTTCTGGTTATGTAGCAATTTTGTAACAAGAGATAACTGACAAAGTGACTAAACAATGGTTTATACGTCTTATGTCTACAATATTTACCTTTTTCCCTTATCACATTATAATAATATATGCTGGATAGGAGTTCCCATCGTGGCGCAGCAGAAACTAATCCAACTAGGAACCATGAGATTGCGGGTTTGATCCCACAGCCTTGCCGTGAGCTGTGGTGTAGGTCACAGACACAGCTCGGATCTGGCATTGCTGTGGCTCTGGCATAGGCTGGCAGCAACAGCTTGGATTATACCCCTAACCTGGGAACCTCCATATGCCACAGGTGCAGCCCTAAAAAGACAAAAAAAATAAAATAAAAATTAAAAATAAAATTTAAAAATAAAAGTAATATATGTTGGATAAATGTCTTTTTAACTGCTTAATGATGCATTCTATAAGAATAGAAACTGTGTTTTAAAATATAAGAGTAAGTCAGTGAGAAAACATTATTCTTTTAATAGGAAAATCATTCTTAGAGAAAATATATTAACAATTGCTTGAAAGTAGAAGATGCTAGAGTTCCCACATCTAGTCTGATTAAGAACTCAACTAGTATCCATGAGGATGTGCCTTGCTCAGTGTGTTAAAGGATCTGGCATTGCTGCAAGTTGTGGCATAGGTTACAGATATGACTCAGATCTGGCATTGCTGCAGCTGCAGTATAGGCCAGTGGCTACAGCTCTGATTTGACCCCTAGCCTGGGAACCTCCATGTGCCACAAGGAACCTCCATATACCATATACCTTAAAAAAAAAAAAAGACAGACAGACAGAAAGAAGGAAGGAAGGAAGAAGAAAGAGAGAGAGAGAGAAGGAAGGAAGGAAGGAAAGAAAGGAAGGAAAGAAAGAAAGGGAGAAGAAAGAAGGAGGGAGGGAGGAAGGGAGGAAGGAAGAAAGAAAGAAGGTATTAACAGTGAGGGGGTAGTACCAATACATACCACTTTCCAATAAAAGGGATCAAGGATGCCCGGGGAAATGGCTGATTCAGTCTTGGGGAATGGAAAATACAAGATGATCTGGATTATCTCACAGTGCCAGAAAGTAACGGCGAAAACTGGGAGTCTCTAAGGCAAATGATGGATGTTAATATCACCATTAATGGCACAAAGGAGTATCACAGAGCTTCCAAAATGATGTGCTGAGAAGGGCACAATATCAGTTCTGCTGTAATATTCCTGTTTTTGTTTTTGTTTTGCTTTTTAGGACCGCACCCGCAGCATATGTAGGTTCCCAGGCTAGGGGTCAAACTGGAGCTACAACTACTGGCCTTCGCCACAGCTACAGCAACGCGGGATCTAAGCCATGTCTGCAACCTACACCACAACTCACAGCAACGCCGGATCCTTAACCCACTGAGCAAGGCCAGGGACCGAACCGCAACCTCATGGTTCCTAGTCAGATTCATTTCTGCTGCGCCACGATGGGAACTCCCAATATTAGTTTCTTAATACTGATAATTGTACTGCGGTTATGGACAATGCTAACATCGGCAAATCTGGGTGAAGGGTATACAGAGAGCTTCTGGTACTGTCGTTGCAACATTTTTTAAATCTACAATTATTTCAAAATTGAAAACTAAAAAGAAAAGTGTAAGAGTGGGTAGAACTACTATCTGTGAAAAACAAGAGAAGTGACCAGCTCCTAGAGAGACAGAAGATGAGAAAGAGAAAGGACGTGACAAAAGCACGCATGCTCTATAGTGTGACCTCCCCTAACCCCTCAGTGATGGCCACAAAAACCACAAAGCCACAAGGAAAGCTGAGAGAGCAGCAAACAGAAGAGCAAAGACAGGAGCTCCCTGGTGGCCTAGTGGTTAAAGGATCCTGCTTTGTCACTGCCGTGACTTGGGTCACTGCTGTGGCGTAGGTTCAGTCCCTGGCCTGGGAACTTCCACATGCTGCGGGTACAGCCAAAAAAAACCCAAAAAAGGTGAAGACAAAGTGAACTCAGATGAGCTACGCACATGATACAACATATAGTACACATTATACTTAATTACTTTTTGGAAATATTAAAGGCATAAATATTTATAAATAAAAATAATATTTATATTAACACATAAATATTTATAAATATATAATTGTAAATAAATATGATGTTTATGTTAATTATAAATATTTAATATTTAACATCTAAATGTTAAAGTCCAAACCATAAAGCTTTTATAAGAGAATAAAGGAATGTATCTTCACAATGTTGGAGTAATGAAACTCTTTTTATTTTTATTTATTTATTTTTTGTCTTTTTGCCTTATCTAGGGCCGCACTCACAGCATGTGGAGGTTCCCAGGCTCGGGGCCTAACAGGAGCTGTAGCCGACGACCTATGCCACAGCCACAGCAACGTGGGATCCGAGCCCCATCTGCAACCTACACCACAGCTCACAGCAACGCCGGATCCTTAACCCACTGAGCAAGGCCAGGGATCAAACCCGCAACCTCATGGTTCCTAGTTGGATTCGTTAACCACTGAGCCACGACAGGTACTCCATGAAAGTCTTTTTAAATAGGACGCAAAAAGCACTAACTTTTTTATAAAGGAAGAAAAAAGTGATAAAATTGACTACATGAAGGAAAGAAGTGATAAATTTGACTACATTAAAATTCAGCATCTTCGCTACTCAAAAGCAGAGCTGCCACTTTTATGTCATACGATATATACGTAACCTGTGCAAAGGTATCTGAAAAGAAGGGAAAGATGAAATTCAGCCCACACTACACGAACCAAGCCATCAGAGAGGGAGTTTTTTGTGATTTGTACAAAGGTATCCTGTGCACTAGACACAGCTTCGATCAGAAGACGCCATTAAGTGAGTGAAAAGGCAAGCCACAGAACTGGGAAAGATATTTACAAAGAACTAGTATCCAGAATATAAAAAGCATAGTTACCAATCAGTAAGAAAAAGATAACTTATTTCATCAACAGGTACAATAGGCTAAAGACTTGATAGTCACTTCAAAAACTATGCATGTGAACAGGTATCTGACCTCCAGGCTCTCGAATACAGTGTTTAGGTTGTGCACTGTGCAGTCTCAGAGCATCCACTGTGTAGACAGGGCAGATCTGATGTGTATTACAACGTCCTGCCAGTTAGCAATGGAAACTCTCATACATCACCACTGAGGATACGGACTGGTACAACCACTTTGGTAGAAAATTTGCCATTTTCCAGTAAAAGTCAAGATACATACTCCTGTCTTTAGACTCAGCAAATCTCCTCAGGCACATGGGCATCAAATTACATGTACAAGAATATTCAGGGTAGCATTGCTTCTAAGTGCAAAGAACTAGAAATAAAGCAAAACAATATGTAAATAGATTACGGTACATTTATACACTGGACCCTAGCAATAAACTATGGTCACATACAACATGAAAGAATTGTGCAAACATAATATTTTTTTTCTAAAACGTTTTAGAACCTAGTCGACTGTACAAAGCTTAAAATGTACAAATATGTGGGGTTTATAATTTATGAGGAAATAAAGCGCATGACTATAGTAATTTATATTATATGACAAGCTAATATAACTTGTACAATAACGGGAGAGGGAAAACGGAAGAGTCCTCTTGTAAGGATCTTACACTCCTTGTTGAGGTGGTATAACATTTAAAAGTGGATTATGGTAAATTAAGGATGTGAACTACAAGTCCGCAAGCAACCGCTGTGAGGCACAGTTTATAAGCCAAAAAAGAAAAGAAAATGAAATCAGGAAAAATAGTTACTTCAAAGAAGGCAGAAAAAGAGGAAGAGTTATTCGGTCCTATTGCTTTCCAATTCCAGAGGACACGCTGGTGACGCCTCCCTACCTGGAGGAGCGGCCCCTGCCTCCTGCTCCCGCAGCGCTGACTGCTCAAAGTACAGCCCACACGGAAGGCATCTCCTCCTCAAGCTCTCAAACAGCCCACTCTGGAGAAGCAAATGTCCATCGGCCTCAGTACGCGCGTACGTACGGAGGCACCGGCGCACATCGACCGCACGCGCGCGCGCACGCGCACGCACTGCAGGCACGCGTGCCCATCGAGTGCACATGCGCGCGCACGCACACACGCGCTACTTAAGCCTTTGACTCAACTACAGGGCTTTTTCACTGTCACCCGAGCGCTCTTTCCTACTTTTGGGTGACACCCCCCTCAAATTGCGGAAGCCCCTTCCCCTCGGCTGAGCCCTAGGTCATCCCAGTCAGTGACACCCAGCTTCTGCCTGCTCGTGCCCCTGGGATGGGACCTGACCTGACCCCTGACCTGCTCTCTCGGAGCCGCTAATGGTACATCTTTAAAGTGGGGAAAACCCTCAGCAGATGCGACCGCCCTGTTAGAAAAAGGAGGCACTATAGAAATGAAAACGTTACACACTGTCGTCTCCACCAGGCTCTGTCCCCGGGGTCCTCCCTAAGGTCCTCTGGCTTCCTCATGGTTTCCTCCTGGGTCCCTGGCAGCGCATCCCCGCTGGGAATCCCCTGGGGCCACAGGCCTACTTATCCATCCTCTCCTCAGCGTCACAGAGCCTCAGCGTCACAGAGCAGCGCCTTGGAGCCGGCCACTGACCACAGGCCTTATCTTCCCAAAGTGAAGACAAAGCCACGGCTGGCTACGACCCAAAGAGGGCCCTCTGCAGGCCGCCAGCGGAGGTTGTGGGTGAGAAGGCCAGACTTGTATGGGGGATTTGGAGGCAGGTAAACCTGAGACTGGAACTGAACACTGCCGGTACCACTGACAAGCCTATACTGACATCCCAGCTCTATCACTTAGTATTTACGACACCTTAAAATGAGTTATCTTTTTGAAGCCTTCGTCTTTTCATCTATAAACTGGGTTAATATATAGTATTCCTCCCTTAGGGCTGCTGTGAATATTAGAGATAATATATGGAAGAGCCCTTGAAACCATGCCTTGCATGTAGTAAGGACTCAATAAACTCTAACTCGTAGTATTGTTGCTGAGACCGAGACTGCTTGGAGCCTGTCCCGTGTGGCCTCGTGTGTGGGGTGTGAGGGGGAATGCTGTGGTGTAAACGGAAGCTTTTGGTGTAAACGAAGGCTTTTGTTCTGGCTTCATGTTCTGAGTAGCACTCCTCTGCTACTCAGAACATGAAGCCTTGTGGTGTGATTTACTGTGTAATCCTAAATACAACAGGAGATCAAATTACAGTCCCCGTGACAGGGACAGACCAACCCTGGCCAAGATGAGCGGTTCTGGGAAGCCCATGCCAGCTTCCCCTCCCCCTTAAGGATGACCACTGTGGTATCTGGGAATGAGAAGCATGGGTCCCTCCTTGCTTCTCGGCCCTTTACTCTGTCACAGGTCACCTCTCACTTCACTCACCCTCAGCCTCAGCTCTGCCCTCCTCCATGGACGTCCTCTAGCAGACTTCCGCCGCAAGGACTTTGACTAGCTCCCCACAAGGCTTGTCCGGTACCCGCCCAACCACGACAAAAGTACATTTCCCAAAATCTGAGTTATTCTGCCTAAAATAATGCTCTAAGACATGCAGAAACACATTCCAGGGAGGGCTTTGGAATTCCAAATCCACTTCTGAGGTCTCACTGTGAACTGAGAGATGCTCCTCCTACTCTTCCGAGTATTCAGAGGGCGGCTACAGTGATGTCACTGTAAACAGTGACTTTCAGAGACAGTGCGTGTAAACCTGCAGGAAGGAAGAAGAGGGAGCTCCCTGGTGGCACAGTGGAAATGAACCCAGCTAGGATCCATGAGGACGCAGGTTCGATCTCTAGCCTTGCTCAGTGGGTCGGGGATCTGGCGTTGCTGTGGGTGTGGCATAGGCCAGCAGCTGTAGCTCCAGTTGGACCCCTACCTAGCCTGGGAACCTCCACATGCCGTGGGAGTGGCCCTAAAAAGCAAAAAAAAAAGAATGTCTGTTCATCATCTTTGCAGCTTCCGTAACACCTGGCACAGTACCTGTCTGGGCTTGAGAGTAGATGTATATACAGGAAAAGAGAGAATTTCATCACAAACCCCTCAGGCCCTAAAACAGAAACAGTCTTTCTCTCACTGACCCTGTTTTCTAACTGTCTCTGCTCTCCACCCTGGGGCGGCCCAGGGCCTGAGCCAGTGGGTGAGGAGGGAAATGCCAGCGCCTTCAGTGTCTCCTACACCAGCTTCTCCCTGGTGGGCTCCCTGCTCTGCGAGAGTGGAGGCCCCTCCTGGCTCTGCCCCTTGCTTTCCTCTACCTGACTACCACCCCCGCCAACGCCCTGGTCATCCACGGTGGTGGCCCCGCAGAGCCTGCACCAGCCCATGTGCCCTGCTCCTGTCATCTGTGCAGCTACAGCGGTGATGCCTCAAATGCTGGCGGTCTTTGTGCATCACGCCAGCCCCACATCACTGCACGGGTGTCTGGCCCAGATGTTCCTCATCTACTTCACCCGCCTTCCGGACTACGACTTCCTACTGGCCATGGCCCCAGACCGCTACATGGCCACCTGCCACCCGCTCCACTATAGTGACCTGATGACCTCCCACCTGCTGGGTGTGCTGGCCTTTTTTGCCCTGACACGGAGCCCGGGTGTGGCAGTGCCCTTGCTGGTGCCCTCACAAGCTCGATTCTGCTAGATGGCAATGATCTGACACTTTGCCTGTGAGTACATTGTGCTGCTGAGCACAGCTTGTGGGGACTTGGCTTTCAACAACTGGTTGGGGCTGGCCATGTAGTTGATCACTGACTTTGATCTAGCTGGGGACTTCCTACACCCGTGTCATCTCTGCTGCCTTCCAGACCGCTTCCAGGAGAGCCCAGGCCAAGGCCTTGCACACGTGTGGCTCCCCCTTACTGGTCATTCTCACCATCTACCTCTCTGGTCTCTCCACACCCATCGTTTTCCGAGCAGCCAAGACCGTGTCTCAGGATGTCCAGAACCTGCTCAGTGCCATCTATTTGCTGCTCCCAGGAGCCCTGAATCCTGTCGTTTGTGGGCTGAGGACCAGAGAGATCCAGCAACATACAGAAAAGATGCTCTGTGGAAAGGAATTAGTCCAGGAGGTTAGGGAGAAGCCAAAGAGGCTGCAGAATATGACAGCGAGGGGGAACTGCCAGGGTGGGAGAACTCCATCCACTTGAGAAACTAGGGCTCTGACCTCTGGGAACGGAAGATAAGCAGGCAGAACTGAAGGACAGGCTAGGATTTCCTGAGACTATGGGCTCAACAGTAGGTTTGCTCTTGGTAAACTTCGGATTTTTGAATTCTTAGAATGCTTTGTTCTTACTCCAACAATAAAACCGCTTTTCCCTATTTATCCTTATGAGTTTGGTTTCTGTCTTCTTCTCCCTGACCGCTGAGAAAGCCCTCGATTACTATCTGGGCATATGGGGCTCCACTGGAAGTTGTGTGGAGCAGGTCACAGACCACAGCTTGCCCTTAACACCCAGTCTGAAACAAATAACCAGGCTGGGCTCTTCCCCAGTGCCCAGTCTCCAAAATGCAGTGAGTGTAAAACTTGACATGAAAGCCCAGTCTGACCAAATAAATATACTGGTTCAACCTAACACATCCAGCCTAACCCAAGCACAGTTTGGGTTCTAGAGTCCAGTAAGTCCCAAACGCAGGTGAGGCTCTGCCTGATAACCCCAATTGGACCCAGGCACACAGGTCAGGCCTGCTCCAGATATCCAGTCTAGCCCAGACAGGTAAGGTTCTGCCAGAGCCCCGCCCCCCCCCCGCCCCGTGCCCTAGTCTGACAGAGACCCCGACCAGGCCTTCTCCTGGGACTCAATCTCACAGTCTCATCTAAAGATCAGTCTAGACAGACCTTCATCTGTACTTGAGCTTGACCCAGATCCATAGGTCTTCCCACGGTGGCCACTGTGATTTATCTAAAATGGAAAAGTCACCTCTACTTGAAAGACCTCCATAGCTGTCATCTCTAGAATGGAGTGTCCTTTGGGGTGTCCCAGCAAGAGCCTGTGCTGTCTGCAGACTGCGCAGAACCATCTGTAAGCCACCCAAGATTTCTCTTCCTGTCAGTTGATCATAAAGAACCTATGAGGTTCCCATGAGGTGAGAGGTGCAGACAGGGAGAGAAAAGGTAAGGCCAGAATGAGAACCATGGGCATTCGGGCCACTTCTTCAGATTGCTTGTGCTTTCAGGGCCTGCTTAGCCCATCTTGTACATCCCACTTCCATCTGATGACAAAACGTCACTGTGTGCGACTTTAAGCTGAGCGCATTGGACAACACCCAGTTTGTGACAGGCAGCTCAGGTTGCATGGTAACTTGGTTAAGCAAATCTCTACTGTGATTAAGCAGGCTGTAACAAGGCCCAGGAGCAGACAAAAGCTGTCTCTCAAAAGGTGAACAGTTATCAACAGAGGATGGTAGGGCTTTGCTCTAAAACCCTAAGGGCCTCTCAAACACTCCAAACAGCATCCTACCTGCCACTGCCACTTGAGTAGCTTGTGTGGCACGCTAGACCTGTTACACAGCCTTCCTTGTTCTCAGCCCCACCCAAAACTAGCAGCTTTTAGGGTCGGAGGGTAAAGAGGCCAGAGTGGCACACCCCAATTAGGAGAATATTGCCATGTCGCCCCTAAAATCCAGAGGCCCACTAGGCATTATGCTTCTCTTTTGGCCGTAGGAGCCAGGTAGAACAATTTCTCCCTCATCACAGAAGCAATCACAACCTGATTCATACCACCGGACCTCCAGAAATCTCACTAAGGTCGAAGGTCCTTGAATTTTGGTCAGATTTATTTCTCTCCCTCTTGACACACAAAGGTCTTACCAGTAAGTCTAGAGCAGTTGCTACTTCTTGCTCTCTAGGTCCAGTCCGCATCTCAATGTAATGGAGCAGAGTGATAGACTGTGAAAAGGAAAGGTGATCAAGATGAACTAAACTATGACACTGGGCTGGACAGCTCATGTGTCATAGGGCCATATCACACCATGGACCCTCAGAGCTCCCTTTACTACTGCTTAAATCAATCAAGTTCCATAACCAATTCAGAAAACTCATCCTGAAGTTTCCACCCTTGTCGAACCATTTTCGGTACCCAAACCTGTTTTAGGCAGGGTTCTCGTTCTCCAGAGAAACAAAGCCAATAAGGTGTTGTGTGTGTGGGTATACACACAGATACACACACGCACATACACTCTATACATACTCTGCTGACCCTTGAATAACGCAGGGGACTGGTTCTAGGACACACTGAGAATCCTGAAACCCACAGATGCTCAGGTCCCATAGTGAGCCCTCTATACATCTGTGATTCCAATCCACAGACTCAACTAACCAGATTCTCTACTAGTGCAGTAGTTACTGAAATAAATCCATGTGTAAGTGGACCTACACAGTTCAAACTCACGTTGTTCAACAGTCAACCATGTATTATACCACCCTACTGGGGGGGCGGGGGATTAAGTAATGGGCTTGCACAATTGTAGAAGTGGCAAATCCAAAACTGGCAGAGCATGCCCCCAGGCTGGAGTCCTAGAAAACAGCTGATCCTGTAGCTCAAGTCCAAAGGTAGCCTGGAGGCAGATGTCCTTCTTTCTCAGGGGACCTGAGCCTTTTTTCTCTTAAGGACTTCGGCTGAGTGGATGAAGCCACCCACATCATGGAGGGTAAGCTGATTTACACAAAGTCTATGATTTAAAAGCTAATTTCATCTAAAAAATATCTTCACAGCTGTATGTATTATCTGAAGAGATATCTGGATACCATGGCCTTGCCAGCTGACACATAAAATAAACCATCACATTGCCCAGGCTCAGATCAAGCCTAACCAAGTCTGAAACTGTCCTAGCACAGAGCCAACCTGCAAAGACCAAGGAAAACTGTCAAAATATTAACTGAACATGCTCTAAAACACAGATTTCACTGCAAAAATACTTTGAAATGTCTCAAGAGTATTTCAACAAAAAATCACAAGATTAAAAAAGAAACAGGAGTAGTTCCCATCATGGCTCAGTGGAAACGAATCCGAATAGGAACCATGAGGTTGCAGGTTTGATCCCTGGACTCGCTCAGTGGGTTAAGGATCTGGTGTTGCCATGAGCTGTGGTGTGGGCTGCAGACATGGGTCGGATCTCATATTGCTGTGGCTGTGGCGTAGGTTGGCAGCTGTAGTTGATTGGACCCCTAGCCTGGGAACCCCCACATGCCGCAGGTGCGGCCCTAAAATGACAAAATACAAAAAGAAAAAAAGAAAAAACAGGAAGGAATTCCCGTCATGGCACAGCAGAAACGAATCCGACTGGGAACCATGAGGTTGCAGGTTTGATCCCTGGCCTTGCTCAGTGGATTAAGGATCCAGTGTTGCCCTGAGCCGAGGTGTAGGTCACAAGATGCAGCTCGGATCTCACATTGCTGTGGCTGTGGCGTAGGCCAGCAGCTGTAGCTCCGATTAGACCCCTAGCCTGGGAACCTCCATATGCCACAGGTACAGCCCTAAAAAGCAAAAAAGTAAAACAGAAAGAAACAGGAAAACACAGCTCAAACGAACAAGATAAATTAACAGAAACCACCCTTGAGGAAGCCCAGCCATCAGACATTACAACAAATGTCTTGGAGTTCCTGTTGTGGCTGAGTGGGTTAAGAACCCAACTAGTATCCATGAAGATGCAGTTTCAATCCCTGGCATTGCTCATTGGGTTAAAGATCCAGCATTGCTGCAAGCTGTGGTGTAGGTCACAGATGTGGCTCGGATCTGGTGTGGCTATGGCTGTGACGTAGCCAGCAGCTGCAGTTTCAACTTGACCCCAGCTTAGGAACTTCCACATGCCACAGGTGTAGCCATAAAAAGAAACAAACAAAAACCACAACTGTCTTAAACATTAAACGAAGAGCTAAAAGAAAATAAGTTAAGGAAATCAGAAAAACGATGTATAAACAAAATAAGAATATCAACAAAGAGACAGAAAAAATTAAGAGCCAAACAGAAATTGAGCTGGAAATAACTGAAAGTTTCACTAAAGGGGCTCAACAGCAAAACTGAGCAAGAATAAAAATCAATGAACTTGAAGATAAGACAACTGAAAGTACAGTGTCTAAGGAGCAGAAATAGAAGGAAGAAAAGTGAACAAAGCCAAAGAGACCTGTAGGACACTTGACAAGTAGACCAAAAGACGCATCATGGGAACTCCAGAAGGAAAAGGGAGAACAGCACAAAAAAGATTATCTGAAGAAATAATGGCTGAAAACTTCTCACAATTTTTGTTTAAAGAGGAAGAAGATATACCTTAAAATCAGAATTCTATATGATGTCTAAGTAACTTAAGAACAGAAAAAAAAAATTTTTTTTGACCTTCGTATGAAAATAAATGACAAAATTAGTTTCACACACTCAGACATGTGAATACCTTTATTTCAGAATGACCAATAGGACCTTATCCAGATAAAGGTCCTGTCAGCACTTCTCATAGGTTATGACTCAGCTTTGCTTCTACAGAAACACCAGTCAAAACAGCAAAACTAAGTCTCCCTACCAAAACGAAGTCACCAGAAAAGGGGTGCAGGTGGGTGATGAAGTCCTACTTAATCACTCCCTATTTGCGAGATGACTTCTTGTGCATTCCTAAAACATCTACTCTGATTCCCAATATATCAATTATTAAAAATCATTACTTTGACACTTTATATAGAAACAATACATTTGATCCTTTTGCTTCAGTAAGGTCCAGGAAAGCCTTACCACTTCGAGCAAACCCACTACAAAGACCTATGCTAAAGAAGCAGTTTGGCTACTGGTCTCTTCCAAGCCATCCTCAGGACCCGCACATCAGACACTCCTCTCTGTTCTCCAAAGAGCACACCATAGCCGCCGTGTTCCGCTCCTTCTCTTCTTCTTTCGATACCTTTTCCTTATCTTTCAGCTTCTCTTTATTTAGAGTGAACTGGATTGGATTAGCTGCTGGTCTTGTCCTTAAATAATACATCCCAGTCTTCAAACCCTAAAGGGGAAGTACAGACAACTAATTAGGAGAAACTGCAAGGACACCAGCTACTCAAGACCAACGTTTAAAATACATCTCCATAAACCAGGTCAGATTGCCTTCTAAACTTGGAATTCTATCTCCTCTAGAAAACCCTCTCAAAAATGCTTAAAGAAAGAGAGGGGGGGGGGTGGTCGGACAGTATAATCTGCCCGTTTCACCCCTAAAACAAGCTTATCTCTTTTGAAAATGTCAAACATGTTTTGTTCTCTAGTCTTCTATTTGTTGGGTGTGCCCACGATATACAGAAGTTCCTGGGCCCGGGACTGAATCCACACCGTGGCAGTAACACTGGGGATCCTTAGCCTGCTGAGCCACCAGGGAACCAACCCCCTTTTTTTGGTTTGTATGTGTATGACTGCCTAAGACAACACGTCTGCCTTAGATTGTAACTTTTTAGAGGGCTAGACTGTACCTCTGTATAAGAACAGACTATGACTGCTTGAAGGATAAGAATCATCATCTATTCAGTATCCCCAGTCCTGGCACGCAGTATATATTCAGTAAATGTTTATAAAATTAAAAAAAAAAACCTCTTAATTCTATATAAATACCCAGAATGTTGCCCGGGAATAAGAATGTAATATAGAATCACAGGTCTTGGGAGTTCCCGTCGTGGTTCAGTGGTTAAGGAATCCAACTAAGGAACCATTAGGTTGCGAGTTTGATCCCTGACCTTGCTCAGTGGGTTAACGATCCCGCGTTGCCGTGAGCTGTGGTGTAGGTTGCAGATGCGGCTTGGATCTGGCATTGCTGTAGCTCTGGCACTGGCCGGCTGCTGCGGCTCCGATTAGACCCCTAGCCTGGGAACCTCCACATGCCGCCGAATGTGGCCCTAAAAAAGGCAAAAAGACAAAAAAAAAAAAAAAAAAAGAATCACAGGTCTTTACAGTTAGCAGTGACTGGCTAAGTGAATGGCTTCTGTCCTGCAGATAAAATGGGGAAACAACAGACATTTCTGAGTAGTAGGTTGACATGCATAAAGTTTAATTTTAGGAATGGCGGCAATAAACAAGATGGCCTAGAGCAGAGACACCAGAAGCGAAGAGATTAAAGTTAAGAATAATGATGGCGGAATAAGGTGAAGACATTCAAGAAATAGTACAAAGGAACAACCAGCAGCACACAGTGAGTGACTGCATGGAGATTAAAGGGAGTGTCAGGTAACTCCAAGGTTTCAAGCTTAGAAAAAAAATAAACCTAAAAGAAATAAGAAAATCCAAAGTGAGAGCTTAATCTGGTATAAGACCCATGGGCTGGTTTTAACATTTTGGATTTAAAGTTAAAGAACTACCAAGTGGCAACGTTAACAGGTAGCTAGCATATAAATCTCTGTTCCAATTCTAAAATACCCCAAGTTGGCAATAAGTCTTCCTTGACTTCCTCCACCAACCTGCTTCCAGCCGTAGAAGTGCATACTGGTGAGTTTGCCATAGTTAGGCTCGGCAATATGTATGTTCAGAGACTGGCTCTGATCGATGAAAGCGCCTCTCTCAGCTGCCATCTTGAGGACGGTTTTCTGAGAGATTTCCCATACGGTCTTATAAAGTTGCTTCAGGTCATCAGGAATTTCTGGTATGCTCTGAAGAAGGGAAATCAAATGTTTATTGTACTTATTGTACTCTAAGTGAAGAAAGCAGTATGAAATCAAATGTTTATTGTACTCTAATTGAAGAAAGTAGTATGATGAACAGAATGATGACCCAAAGGTCAGTCCTGATTCTATTTCCAGCCAGATCTGATTCTAACAATTAAGTTAAATACAAAATATGAAGTTTCCCAAGATGACTCACCTCTCTGGCTTACGAAGTCCAACAAGACCCTATTTAACGAACAAAGTATCAATCTGGTGGTAGTGATTTAAGATTCATATTTAATTGATTAATGGCCAAAACAATCACTATTCTAGAGGCACTTAATAAAAGAAGGAAAAGTCAGAGACAAGCAACGATAAATAACTCGAGTTTTGCAGAAAATACAACTCAGGGCTGCAACTCACAGGGATATGACCTAAGAAAGAATGAGACAAAATCCTTTAAGTAGCTAGGACTCCACAAAATCCATGTGGAGTCAATAGAAATAAGGCCTCCTTAAGTCTAGGGTTAGCTTGCACCAAAATATAGTATAGAGTTCCCATCATGGCTCAGCGGTAACAAACCCGACTAGTACCCATGAGGATGTGGGTTCGATCCCTGGCCTTTTTCAGTGGGTTAAGGACCCAGCATTGCCATGAGCTGTAGTGTAAGTCACAGACATGGCTCAGATCTGGCATTGCTGTGGCTGTGGTGTAGGTCGGCAGCCACAGCTCTGATTCAACCCCTAGCCTGGGGAACTTCCATATGTTGCAGGTACAGCCCTAAAAAGACAAACAAAAAAAACCCCAGAAATATAGTACGGCTCATGTTACAGTTTCCAGCAGCAAATACAGAAATGTCATAGGAATTTTTTAATAGTTTCCAACAGCAAATATAGAAACATCATAGGAATCTTTATCTGTGTTGTCAAACAGTGCCAAGCATCCCAATGTTTAGCCAGAGGCCTCTATCTACAAATAAATAAATGTTTCTTGATTCTCAGCCGCAAATGTTTTACTGTTAAACACTATTTGTGGTTCTGTCTCTTGGACTATCAGTCTTCAATCTCCATCATACTTTTAAATTTAGGTTTGACTCTAATTTCAGGCTACATATCAGTGGCCCCAAACTCTTTTGCTCTCTTGTTTTTTGGTTTTTTAGGGCCGCACTTGAGGGAACATGGAAGTTCCCAGTCTAGGGGTCGAATTCGAGCTATAGCTGCCGGCCTACGCCACAGCCACAGCAATGCAGGATCCAAGCCGTATCTGCGACCTACACCACAGCTCATGGCAATGCTGGATCCCCTACCCACTGAGAGAGGACAGGGATCAAACCTGCATCCTCACTGATACTAGTTGGATTGTTACCGCTGAGCCACAACAGGAACTCTTCTTATGCACTCTGGAATTACCAAGGGGGTCTTTAAAAAACAGTGATGCCTGGTTCCCATTCCAGACATTTAATTGGTCTGGAACCTAAACTTCAGGATTTTAAAAGCTCCTCAGTTTATTCTCATGTGCAGAGAAGCTGAGAACCACTGCTTTATATTACCGCACAAACAAGAGGGTAAGGCTTAGCTATGTGAAGACACATTTAGCCTTAGCCCAACAGTAGAGTTCATTGGAGCTACGTAAGCCTATATGACCACAACCAAGCACTGTCTACACTGCCTGGGGTAAGGGAGGTGGGTGTCAGTATCCAGTTTAGCTCCTGAAGAGCACATCTTTTTTTTTCATTCTGTACCTGGATAGAGCCATTGCACGCAATAATCTGATTTTTCATCTCTTCATTCCACAAGCCCCGCTCGGTGAGATCTTTCAGTAAGTGAGGATTTACAATCTGAAAGGAAAAGCAGAAAAAATATGAGGGAATAAACTATGACAGGGCCTAAACAAGATCACAGATCTGGAGCTTAAAGTAGATCAGTGAAGAATTATTTAACATTAGATTGCTTGGTAAGTTCTTTTCATGAAACTGAGAGGCCTATCCGCCACATGAAAGCTATATTCCTCTAAAATATTGCTATTTGTTATTCAAAACATAATGTATGGTATTTGCAAAAGTACAAAGAACTAACATTGCCTAAGCTGGGTACACTGAGGCAGAATGATTTTTTCTTTTTAAGTAAGGATACAATAAATAATGTAAGAGAAATTGGAAATGCATCCACCCTAAACCTTATGGAAATTTATTTCAGAATGTGTGCAAATTCACAAACGAAAATCTTTTTTTTTTTTCTTTTCTTCCTGTGACCTTTGCCACAGCTGCAGCACTACTGGATCCTTTAAGCCACTATGCCCAGCTGGGGACTGAATCCGCGCCTCCACAGAGACCCAAGCTGCTGCAGTCAGATACTTAACCCACTGCACCACAGTAGGAACTCCATAAATAAAAATCTTTTAGTGGTTCTGAACCACAGCTGCATATAAAAATTACCTGGGAACTTAAAAAACAACAGCAAAAAAAAACCCAAAACACTGGTCCTACCCATCAGAAATTCTAATTTGTAACCAAAGCTGAGAACCACTATCTTAAATAATACTTTTTTTGTTGTTTTTAGGGCTGCACCCAAGGCATATGTAAGTTCCCAGGCTACAGGCTGAATTGGAGCTGTAGCCGCCGGCCTATGCCACAGCCACAGCAACATGGGATCTGAGCTGCATCTGCAACCTACACCACAGTTCATGACAATGCCAGATTCTTAACCCACTGGGCAAGACCAGGAATCAAACTTGCATCCTCATGGATACCAATCGGGTTCATTTCCACTGCACCACATCAGGAATTTTCTTAAATGATACTTCTATACACCTTGAGTGTCAACGACTTAAGCATCTGAGGTTACAGTATATGCCACTATGACTACAGAATGGTTAAACATCATGTAAACTCTAATATCAACAAGATGCTTTCATACTCAATCCTTACTCCTTCTTTTGGCAGATATTTATTAAATGTCCATTTTTGCTAAAATAACATAAATAATATTAGAGATGATGACAACTCACTTTACCAGAACTTTGCCCCCATACTAAGATAAAGGGGCATTAAATATGAACAGTATTTATTCCCAACATCAGGGTTTTGAAAGATTTTCCTGTAGGTCTGGTTATGATCTTCTCACCTGAAATTCTCCCGACAAGACTCTGCGAGTGTAGATATTACTGGTATAAGGTTCAATTGACTCATTATTTCCCAAAATCTGAGCAGTTGAAGCAGTAGGCATCGGAGCGATAAGTAAGCTATTTCTTACACCATACCTGAGGAAAAGGAGATTATTAGGTGCTGATCCTAAAGCTACATCTGCCAGGAAGGCAGCTACTTTAAATCCCTGTAGTAAAAGCAGCTGCTGTGAGTAATATCGTACATGCCTTAGACTCCTATGTCGAATACCGAATTTAATCCCTACAAGGATGCAGCTCCACAATATGAGTGACACAGCATGCCCCTCTTCTGAATGCCTAATTCGTAAACGGAATTAGCACAGTTTTTATTGCTGGCAATTCTAATCATGTCATAACTTATGCCACTTCGGAATCATGCACCTGGTACTA
The DNA here is from genome assembly GCA_004024745.2 of Catagonus wagneri. Lineage (NCBI taxonomy): Eukaryota > Metazoa > Chordata > Mammalia > Artiodactyla > Tayassuidae > Catagonus > Catagonus wagneri. Next base: position 9,872,360 of record PVHT020000037.1, on the reverse strand, counting down.
TCTTGCCCAAGGAAATACTCCAAAGGCTACTGGAGATACTCCACCGGTATCGGGAAATACTCATTCAACCCTCACTCTTTTCTAAGTGCCCAAGTGACCACTGTGCTAGGCCCTTTCAGGAAACAATGACGTGAAAGCGGTCAGAACCAGACCTCTATCACCACAGTTCTCCTTTATCCTCAACAGGAGAATGAACAGAGAAAACTCTGCACCAAGCGTCCCCTACTTCTTCTATCAGCTCTTTAAGTTCCTGGAGGAAGGCTAACAGCTTTTGACTCTACTCAGTGCCAAAGAAAGTTCTTAAAAATATACTGTCTGAACACTGAGAGATCTTCAGACTGTCTTAAGCGTGTCCTTCAAAGCTCAGTCTAAGAGAGATCCACTCGATCTTTCCTGGCAGTCAGACAACTCAAATACAAATACTTGCACTGCAAGTATTTCAATGACCTGTGTGCCTTTATACACACTTTGTAGATATCAGAGCTCATCTTTCTTACGTTCCGCACCTCTGGATTCATACCTCACTAAGCACAGACTTATATCCTAATGTAGCCTGTACAAGTGACTTTCAACCTCACTCTGCCACTTTTACTTGTTTGGCATCAAGCAAACCACCAATCATCTCCATGTCTTTACTTCCTCGGTAAAGTGGACACTTTACTGAGGAAGAAAATGTTTTGAAAAGTCATATATGTGTGATAGATCCAAACTATGAAATTGTCTATAATCATTTAAAACATCAGGTAGATCTGCATGTACTAAAAAAGAAAGCTGTCCAAAATAAATCACTAAATAAAAAGTCTCAGAATATAGCAAGCTGGATGCCATTTATATAACAAAACTGTGTGTGTTTATCTGCGAATGTACTGAAAAAGGTCCATATGCACCACTCACAACGGTTATTTCTGGAGAACAGGAGTTTAAGTTGATTGTTTGCTTTATGAAACAAGTGGCTGGCAGAAGAGGTACAAAGAAAGGCTTTTTACTTGCTGTATTATTTCTCTATTTGAACTTTATTAACAGTAAATGTGTATTCATGTATTAATTCTGAAATTTAAAAGTTACATTAAAAAATCTAAACTATAGTACTTTGAGAAAAAAACAAAATAAAAAATAGAGTACAGGTCCATTTTTGTAAAAATTGAATTTGCATGTAAACACACACATATATACAAACTCAGAAGAAAATCTTAAGGATGACAGACAAAAAGATGCCAACAGGATTTCAGGGGGATGTGGTATTGGGATAATTTTCATTTTTCTCCCTTTCCATATGTATGTTTTTCTGAAATTTCTAACATATATTACTTGAGTAGTAAAACAATTGAAGGCATATTAATATTTGTAAAGAACATTTTAAAGCTACTGCTTTCTTCTGCAAACATTAAACACTTTGCATATGCATTAATCCATAGATGACAGACATATCATGACGGAAAATGAAAACAACTTGTTTCGTTACTGACTCAACAAAACATTCTGCCTGCCCTCAAATCGCTTATATTTACTGGTTGGAAAGGCCCTACAAAGACTCGATTTTTACATTTTTCTTTCACATAGTTTATGAATACATCAAACTCTCCAAAAGCTCTTCTAAGGTCCCTAATATGTTCAATATGACAGTCAATTCAATGAAAGCCATTTAAGTGCCCAATGTGGCTAAGCGATAAATGAAAGAGAAAAAAATTTAAAAAGCAAGCACGCTTGGAAATATGACTGATTAATGAGAAAAGTAATTACCTAATTTTGGTAACTATGCCCCTAAAACAAGGTCAACGAATAATAACAATACCTACCAGGGATTAAAATGCTTTCACTGTGCCAAGTAATTTGCAGGTTTCTATACATATGTTGTCCTACAAAGCATTTTTACAGAAATAGTTCTATGGACAGGTCATTTTAGTTCCATTTAAGAGGAAAAAAATGAATTTCAGGAGCCAAAACAACACACCGAAGTTCAAAAGAGGCAGGATGAAAACCTGAACCCCCCTCACTTCAGAGCTGCTTTATATCTCTACTTACTTTGCAATCTTCTCCTTAAGAGGTTTCCAGTCCCACAGGTCTGAAGGAGTAACACCCCACATATCATACTGGAGGATCTAAGGGATAAACAAGCCACATTTACGATAAAACATGCTATGACAATTTAAACGATGATAAAAATCAAGCAAATGACTAACTGCATGGCCCCGCATCCTAACAAGCGCTACCTTCTAGCAGAGCTGCGTACGGAATACGAGGACCAGAGACCTTCTGGGACAAATTTCTCAGTAATCATACTGATTAGAAGCGGGCTAAGAAAACTGATTAAGGCTTACCTCTTCCCCACGTCCCTGCTGAGCCCTCTCAGAGGACCCCGTATCTACAAACCAGGAAATCTTGTTAACGTTCATCAAAGTGTGTTGCTGAGATGCAATTTCTTTTTGTACTGTGAAAGCATCACTCCACCCTCATCTTTCTACCCCCTCGACCTGTCTACTGAGCTAATAAACACCTATTTTCCAATAATTGGTATTTCCTAAATACCAACAGGATCTACCATACCTAAAAATAACACCTTAATTTAGGGAGGAGAACCACACTGCAATGATCACGGCACTGTCGAGGCAGAATCTAGGACAGCACCCAGACTCCCACCTCCAGGGGTAGGAGCCTGTTACGCTCTCCTCCTCCGCCCTGTGAACGGGACCTGGAAATACGCTGCATGCCAGTCCCATAATCAGGACAAACGTGAAAGGTCTCCGCAGATGTAATTAAGGTCGAAAGTCAGTTAATCTTTTAGTTAAAAGGGAGATTATCCTCGATGGCCCCAACTTAACAAATGAAACCCCTCAAAAGAGCAACTGGACTGGGCTCTTCCAGAAACGAGGGACTCTCCCACCTAGTGGCTTTGAAGAAGCAAGATGTCATGAGTTCTAAAGCTGCAAGGAAGTGAATTCTGTCAACAATCAGGTGGGCCTGGAGGAGGACCCTCAACCTCAGATGAGACCACAGCTTCAACATCTTGACTGTAGCCTTGAGAGACCCAGAGACCGAGACCCAGCTAAATCAAGCCAGGACTCCTGGCCCACGGACAATGAAATGATGAGTGTATGCTGTTTTAATGCACTAAGTTTAGAAATAGAAAACTAGTACAGTTAGTATTCTTCTTACATCATTTTAGCAATAATTAAATCAGTTTTAAATGAGATTAAAACAGTGTATCCTTTTTACTCCAGAGGTCAAAAGTACTGTGTGAATTTCCTATGACCAGTACAACAAATTACCACAAATTTAGTGGCTCAAAATAATAAAAATTTGGGAGTTCCCACCATGGTGCAATCTGACTGCAGTGGCTTGGGTCACTGCAGAGCCTGGCACAATGGACTAAAGGATCTGGCTCAGATCCAATCCTTGGCCTGGGAACTTTCATATTTTATGGGGTGGCCATAAAAAGAAAAAAAAATAATAAAAATTTATTCTCTCATAGTTCCAGAGCCCAGAAACCCCAAATCACTCCCTCTAGAGGCTCTGGAGAAATTCTGTTCTTTGCCTCTTCCTGCTTCCAGTGACTCCCAATATCCCTGGGTCGTGTCTGCATCACTCCAGTCTCTGCCTTCACGGTCACGTTGCCTCCTCTGCTGCTCTGTGTCACTTGTAAGGATAACTATCACTGGATTTAGGGCCCACATGAATAATCTCATCTCAAAAATCCTTAGCGACATCTGCAAAGACCCCTTTTAACCCAAATAAAGTAATATTCATAGGTTCCAGGCATTACGACATGAACACGTCTTTCTGAAGGCTACCATGCAGCCTACCATTGGAATTCACAGGCAAAAAAAAAAAAACCTCATCCATATACTCACTCCTTTGCTGACTGGAGAGCCCTCGTAGGTTTCATAGGGGCCGTACTCCTTGGCCAGGTCACAGCTAGCTTCCAAAGCTCCATAATAAATGGTTTCAAAGATCTGCTTATTCAATAACTGGGCCTCTGGACTCTCAAAAGGGTACCTCATCAGAATAAAAGCATCTGCCAGACCCTGTACCCCAATTCCAATGGGGCGATGGCGTTTATTTGATAAACTTGCCTTCATGCCAACAGATTTAGAGAAGAGACAACGTTAACAAACATTAAAAGCAACATTCTGTACCAGATGACATACATACTCTATTTCAGGTTGTTCACACGATTCCAATGACAGCCATTTAAATGATGATACTCTCCTTATCTCAGGTTGGTCAGATAATCCAATGATAGCCATTTAAATGATGATTTTTTTTTTAATCTCAGGATGCTCAATAATCCAATGATAGCCATTTAAATGATATTTTTTTAATCTGAGGATGCTCAATAATCCAATGATAGCCATTTAAATGATGATATTTTTTTAATCTCAGGATGCTCAATAATCCAATGATAGCCATTTAAACGATGACTGGAAGACTGTGATAAGCTCCTTCCACCTTGGATTTCAATAATTAATCCAATGATTAATTTCAATAATCAATCAGCAGAGAAATCTATCCATACCTCTGGGATAGGGTAGTAGTTAATATCAATAATTTTATTCAAGTTTCGGACAATAACTTTGGTGACTTCGGCCAACTTTGTAAAGTCGTATGTGTGTTCTGCTGTGACATACATATTCAGGGCCAGGGAAGCCAAGTTACAAACTGCAACCTGCAAAGTAAAGAAAAAGGGTCAAGAATCACACAAATTTCTTCCCCTGCGTCAATGATACCAGCTTCTCAGCCTCTAACACTCTCTGACATTAAAATTTTAAATTTCTGTCTTTGATTTCTCCCTATCATTCACCAGTTCATTTCTAAATCCCATTCCTATTCACATGTGTGAACTGTTAACATATACCAGTGAAACAGTTAAGATGGAGGACCCTGTGTCCCAGAGTATACAGCTCTATTACCAGACATACGTCACACTGTGCAATAATTTTATACTTATATCTATCAGCAGATGTGCACTGTCCAATACCTCAACCACTAGATTAAAATTAAACTGAAAATTCCATTTCTCAATTGCACTAGTTGTACTTCAGGTGCTCCGCAGCCACCCAATAAAGAACATTTCCATCACTGCATAAAGCTCTTCCAATTCACACACGCCTACCTCATCCTCACCGAGACTCTGACAAGCCCTTAACAAAAGATCCAAGTTGGTGAATTCTGAAAAGGCTCTTCTTCAGGTGATATTCTCTTACTATGCTATCCAAGGTAGTGAGCTTTTTCAGGCAGGGGTAATATCTTATTTATCCTGCCTTTTTTAGTACTAGCACTACATCTGGCATATAGTAAACACTTAATAATGTTGATGAATACACGTTCTTTGCGACTCTGATTACGATTATCCAGTCCAAACTCTCAACTCCTTTCACCTAGACTCCCTCATGCCCTTCACACCTACTCAATTCTATATATATATATATTTTTTTTTGCCATGGCATGCAGCCACTTGATGTGGGATCTCAGTTCCCAGACCAGGTGCTGAACCCAGGACACAGTGGTGAAAGCGCCAAGTCCTAAACTAGCTCACCAGAGAACTCCTGCCAAAGTATCCATTTTTAAAACATAGCTCAAATCACATTAATTCTGATAAATGCTAGAGAGAAAAACTAAACAGGAAAAGAGAGTCTTGGGGCTAAGAATAAAAGAGGTGCTTTTCTTTTAATGGCTGAGACCACAGCACATTGAAGTTCCGGGGCCAGGGATGGAATCGGACCGCTGCTGCAACCTACGCCACAGCTGTGGCAACACCAGATCCTGAACCCACTACACCAGGCTGGGCAGGGATTCAAACCTGCACCACCACAGAGACAACACCAGATCCTTAACCCACTACACCACAGAGGGAACTCCAGGAGTGATGTTTTTCAATAGTGGTGTCAAGAGTTCCCTGGTGGTCTAGTGGTCAGAATTCAGTGCTATCACTGCTGCGGCCTGCGTTCAATCCCTGGCCTGGGAACTGAGAACACGTGTCAAGCCATGCACACATGCCGTGGCCAAAAATAAATAAATAGAGTTGTTGGGAGTTCCCGTTGTGGCTCAGCTAGTATTATGAACTCAACTAGTATTATGAACTCAACTAGTATCCATGAGGATGCGGGTTCAATCCCTGGCCTTGCTCAGTGGGTTAAAGATCCGGCAGCTCGGACCTAGTGTTGCTGTGCCTGTGGCGTAAGCCAGCAGCTACAGCCCCGATTCAACCCCTGGGAATCTCTGTATGCTGCAAATGTGGCCCTAAAAAAGAAAAAAAAGGAGCTGTCAAGAAAAAACTCATTGATGGGAGTTCCCTTTGTGGCTTAGTAGTTAATGAATCCGACTAAGAACCATGAGGTTGTGGGTTCGATCCCTGGCCTTGCTCAGTGGGTTAAGGATCCGGCGTTGCCATGAGCTGTGGTATAGGTCGCAGACGCAGCTCGGATCCCGCGTTGCTGTGGCTGTGGCGAAGGCCGGCAGCTACAGCTCCTGTTAGACCCCTAGCCTGGGAACTTCCATAAGCCCCAGGTGCGGCTCTACATAAAAAAGACAAAAAGAAAAATGAAAAACTCATTAAGAACATAATGTATGAAAAAAGAACTGAAGAAGTGAGAAGTAAGCCATGTGGCTTTCTGGGGGAGTAAGACCATTTTAACATTTAAAACTCCTGAGGCAGGAGTATGCTTGAAGTCTGAGATACAGCAAGGAAATTAGTAGGGCTGGGGCACACTGAGCAAGGGGGGAAGTAAGAGTAGAAGAGGGGCAGATACGGAGCTGTGCAGGCTCTCCCAGGGCACCGTAAGGATGGAAAGGAAGTGTTGATACACGCTACTGCATGGACAACGGACACAACGATGCTTGTACACGGAATGCCCACAAAAGGAAATTCAGAGACAGAAAACAGATTAGTGGTTGCCAGGGGCTGGGTATAAAGGGCAACAGGGGGTAACTGCTAATGGGTACAAGATTTCCTTCAGGGGTGATGAAAATATTCTAGACAGTAATCAGTGACAGTTGCACAATGTTGTGAATACACTAAAAAACACTGAGTTGTATACTTTAGAAAGGTGAAATTTATGATACGTGAATTATATCTCAATTTAAAAAGAATGAACTCTGGGTGGTCTGGAGAGTCAAAGACAAGTACTGTGCAGAGGAATGATATGATCTGATATTTGTTTTAATAAGTCATTTTATTCACCATAATTCATTTTATATAATAATCGTTTGAGTGTGTGTCAATTTCTTCCAACTAAACTGTAAGTTTCCAGAGGGCAGGGGCCGAGCCATATTCATTTATATCCCAGAGAACTTGGTACAGTGTCTTATACATAGCTGCTACTCAATCAATTTTTTAAAATTAAACTGCAACTTTAGGAGTTATGTTCAACTCGCTTTCTTTCTGACTCTTCATTTGTCATGTCGTTTAGGTCCTAGAATTTGGAAGCGGCTCCCTCCTCCTCATTTCTGTAGTTTACACCCCATTTCCAAGCAGCCTGTCATCTGACTAATGCACCCCTGACCTCTAACCTCTTCTCACATTCAGCCATTCTACAAGCAGAGGCAAGAGCTGGCCTTCCCGTCTGAGCATTTTGATGCTGTTTTCCTTTCAGAAATCTGCAGGGCTTTCCCTCCCTTGAGTCACGTACTACCTCCCTTTCCCCAGGCACAGCCGAGTCTCCACACACCAAACCTTAATGTATCTGCTCCATTAAGACGAACTGACCTTACACTCACTGCACAAAACCTATCCTCATATCTGATCTCTCATATAGGCTGTTCTTCCCAAATGGAAAGATTTTCCATAAACTTCTTTTTAAAATAACTGAACGGATGTTCCATTCCTAGCCTTGCTTCTCCTGGGAATCGCCTTAAAGATTTAAGATGAGAATTTTGCCTCACCACCAAAAGGACTGTCTAACGTGCTTACATACGGTAAACTGAAAGAGCGTCCTAACACGCTACTGTGCTTGTCCTAAAACACTGGAACCATATACTGCTATTTTTCTTAAGCAAGGACTATTACCACAATGGGAGTATAAGAAAGAGCTGACAGTCTCCTCATGGCTCCTACTAAAAGACACGTAAAGGCACACATCACGCCTCTTCCGCCCTTTACCACCTGTCTGTCTGAGTGCTCTTCTGCTCATGGAGAGCTATGAAAACTCCAGCTCCAGTGAACTCAGGCGAGGGATTCGCAAACAGTTCACAAACTCCTAAGGCTCTTGTCTCAGGACTCGAGGCGGAGGTTTTCCTACCTACCTCATCTTTGCTGGTGTACTCTACTATTTCTGTGCACAGGTTGCTGCATTTGATTGTTCCCAGGTTCTGCTGGTTGCTCTTCCGATTACAGGAATCTTTGTAGAGCATGTATGGGGTACCTGTCTCCGTCTGAGACTCAATGATGGCATACCAAAGCTGCTGAGCTTTTACAACCTTGCGGACACGGCCCTGTTTCTCATAACTGAAAGGCAAAGCTAATGTTATTTTCATACTCCCTAGGAAAATCTTTATTGCAGAGAGCATTAAAAAAAACACCAAAACATAAAATTAGGAAAACTTTTAAATTTCTTATTGTTTTGCTAAGGGAACAAAATTAGGAACATGATATTCGTTTCACTCTGGCTAAAGCCAACCCTACTAAAGCAACAATACTTCCATAATGAAACAGAACAAAACCTAAAGCAGTCAAATCGCACTAGTGTGTGAAAGCAGCACTCCTGTGTTATCACTTAATAGCACTATCAATACATGTGTCCTAGCTGTTCCTGATGCTTGTGTACAATACAAAGCATAACCTATTTCATCAAATGTACTCCAGGGCAAATTAATAACCCTGCATTAATTTTTTAAAGGCTCAATTAAAGAACCCCAAACACCTATTCACATATCCCAACGTTTTAAGAAAACAGAAACCAAAATTTTAGTGAAGATTCAGGAAGAAAACACAACCAAAATAAAATTATTAGTTACATTCTCTTCTAGATGCTTCTGAAGATTCCTCAAAACTGGCTAATGACTGAGGTCGTTTAAAAACGTGGATCCTATAAATAAGAGAAACACATGGTTAAAATATTATTACTTTCCTATTCTTCCCATACCTTTCATATAGCTTCTCAAATTCTTCTCCCCAGACTTCATCCAGACCAGGACACTCATTTGGACACATCAAAGACCAGTCCTGCAAAGGGAAGGGTACCAACCGTAAGAAACATCGAATAACCCATCACACACAGCTCACTAGCAACACTGCAAGGGATAGAGTAGCTTCCACGGATTGTCTTAAAAATTCGATTTAGGAGTTCCCATTGTGGCTCAGTGGGTTAAGAACCCAACTAGGGAATTCCCATTGTGGCGCGGCGGAAACAAATTTGACCAGAATCCATGAAGACGCAGGTTTGATCCCTGGCCTCGCTCAGTGGGTTAAGGATCCGGCATTGCCGTGAGCTGTGGTGCAGGCCACAGACATGGCTCGATTCTGGCGTTGCTGTGACTATGGCTTAGGCCAGCAGCTACAGGTCTGATTCGACCCCAGCCTGTGAACCTCCGCATGATGTGGTGTGGGCCCTAAAAAGAAAAAAAAAAAACAAGTAGTATCCATGAGGATGCAGGTTTGATCCCATCCCTGGCCTCACTCAGTGGGTTAAGGATCTGACACTGCCAAAAGCTACAGAGTAGGTTGTGGATGCAGCTCGGATCTGGTGTTGCTGTGGCTGTGGTGTAAGTCGGCAGCTGCAGCTCCAATTCAACCCTATCTGGGAATTTCCATATGCTGAGTGTGGTCCTTTAAGAAAAGACAAAAAAAAAATGATTTAGAAATAATCATTTTGGGCTCAGGCCCAGAGATCTAGCTCTACCTGTTAGTTCATGACCTTTTAGGCATTTGGGTTAGACGGCATCTACTTCAGAGAATGAAAATCCAAGAGAGCAGGAGTGGTATCTCTTCACTTGCTCAGAATGCCTTTCGTGGCCGAACATACAGGTGGACTCCTCCAAAACATAATGAAGGTGACTGAAAACTTAGAGGAATCAAGTTGTTACTACTAACAAGTACCTATCCCTCACCTGATTAGTCTCCACTCGTTTCATGAAGAGATCTGGAATCCAAAGGGCAAAGAAAAGGTCCCTGGCACGCTGCTCTTCCTTCCCTGTGTTCTTCTTCAAGTCGAGGAACTCAAAGATGTCTAAATGCCAAGGCTCCAGATAAATAGCAAATGCCCCAGGTCGCTAATGGTAAATAAATCATCATTCTTTTCAGAATCAAAATGAAACAAAGAAACTTCATATTTTCCAAAGCACGTCAATAATATCTCCTTGGATCTTCACTACAATTAATGAGTTTAGTGAGATAATAAAATAAAAGTATTATAAAAATTAAAGTAGCAGTATTCTTCTTACAATTCTAGGAGTAAAAAAGAAAAAAGAATATTTAACATAAAGAAAATGAAGAACAAGCGAGACTAAATAACTTATCCAGAGCAACACAGTAAACGAGATGGATTCCTCTTCAGCTATCGTCCGGCTCACCTCACATGACATGTATGCAGAGCCCAAAGAAAATCGCTTTAACTTGGACAATAACAAGTTGCGCTCTCTTTAAAGGTTGAAGAGGTGTTGTGTCTTACCAAGGTCCCCACGGATGTTTTAAAGTACACCAGAGAGGAGTTCCCATTGTGGCTCAGTGGTTAATGAATCCAACTCGGAACCATGAGGTTGTGGGTTCGATCCCTGGCCTTGCTCAGTGGGTTAAGGATCTGGCGTTGCCGTGGACTGTGGTGTAGGTTGCAGAAGCAGCTCGGATCCCATGTTGCTGTGGCTGTGGTGAAGGCCGGCAGCTACAGCTCCTGTTAGACCCCTGGCCTGGGAACCTCCATATGCCGCAGGTGTGGCCCTAGATAAGGCAAAAAGACAAAAAATAAATAAAGTACACCAGAGAGAGAAATTCATAAACTAAGAAGCGATCAGTGTGCCTACATATCCGTGAGAGACAGGCTCAAGTAGCAAACCACCCTGCAGATAACACTGGATAAATGACCCAATACGTTCAACTTCACGTTTCCCTCTAGAAAATAAACAGAGTTTGGTTTGTTTGTTTAAGAGATGCCTGGCCAACATATTACAACCCCTTTTCAAGGTTAGGGGTCAGGATGAGTCACAACTTCAGAAATTCTCTGCAACTGAACTGTCGCATAAGAAACCTGACTAGGGTCACTGGCTGCCTGAAGTTGGGGGTATAGTACGTATAGGTCGGGGTGACGGTGAGTAATACAAAGGTGCAGGGTAAACATCCTGGGGTAATGGAAATGTTCTAAAGCTTTCCTGGTGTGATTACACAAGTGTGTGCATCTGTCAAAATCATCACACTGAATACTTCAAGTGTGGACACTTTAAAATAAGTAAAAATTATACTATTAAATTGATTATAAAGACAGAAAGCAAACTTGTTAGAAACATATACACTGAGCAATCTTATTATAAAGCATATACGACAAAAGATTTTCAGTTCTGATTTCCAGGACCTTCAGTAAGAGAACATACCTTGTTTCCACCCTGGTCCACGTATCGAGCTGTGTTGTTATACACTCTCAGCATCGGTACAAGGCCGTTGGAATTGCCATTCGTCTGAAAGAGAGACTGAGGATAAAGGCATCCGGAGGAGGAAGAGGAGGTTCAGCAAGGCAAAGAACAAAACGGCTCAACAGTGGACAAGTTACTCTCTCAGTCGATAAGGTTTTATCTGCTTCTCCGTTATACCTCTTTAAAAAACAATGCCCACATTAAAAAATAAAAGACATTTTTTAATAAAGGCCACACCTGCAGCATATGAAGGTTCCCAGGCTAAGGGGTGAATCAGAACTGTAGCTGCCAGGCTTTACACAGCCACAGCAACGCCAGATCTGAGCTGCGTCTGTGACCTACACCACAGCTTGCAGCAATGTCAGATCCTTAACCCACTGAGCCACAATGGGAACTCTGAATTTTGCTGAAGAAATTACATTTATGTGCAAAGTTTTTTCATGGCATCTCTAATTTACAATGAGAAATGACAACTACAAGTCAAAAGAATCCAAAATCAGAACAGCTGAACTTAAATCCCACACCTTCAAAAGGTCATTATATAAAGAAACACTTTGGATAGAGTAAAAATGCTACTACAATATCTTTTTCCCAAAAGAATTCAAGGCAATTTACATAAGAATTATATGCAGTGGGTAAATCAGGACAGTAAGGTAAAGGGAGATTCTCAGCAATAAACGGCTTCTAAAGTGAAGATAAAACACGGAACTCCCGAGAAGACACGTTATCTAATTTTTAAAATAATCCCTCTCTCCCCAAGGCAAACCTTCAGACATCCTAGAAAGGTAAGTGAGCAATGGCCCAGCCTACTACTGTGTATGAACACCACATAATGGAATGGGTTTCTTCTGTACTAACTGTATTCTAGAGGGTTAGATATTTTCTTCACCTCACAGAGGAGGAAACAAACTCAGGAATGTACAAGCACTTGCACTAGGCCACACCACTAGGAGGGAGCGGATACTGGATGCAAATCCAGATCTTACCCAAAATCATTACCTTTTTATTCTTTTAATTAAAGTATGGATGATTTACAGTGTTATGCTAACTGCAGGTGTACAGCATAGTGATTCAGTACTTTTGCAGATTATAGGCCATTAAAGGTTATAGGTTATGGGTCTAATGCCCTGTGCTACAGAGTGCATCCTTGCAGCATATCTATTTTATATTAGTAGCCTGTATCTTTTAATCCTATCCCCCTAATTTGTCCCCTTTTCCCTCTCCCCTTTGGCAACAAGTTGGTTTTCTCTATCTGTGAGTGTTTCTGTTTTGCATATACATCCGTTTGTCTTATTTTTTAGATTCCACCCCAAAACATTATCTTGACTCCTAGTGAACAGTGAACTAGAAAGAGCTGGAATTTACCTCATAAAATGCCAATGTTTAAAGCTTGAATCCTGGTTCTATCACATATTAAGTGACCAATCTCTGGAAGTAATTTAACTGTCTTAGCTTCAGCTTTCTCACTTGTAAAACAAAGACAACAGTGTCGATCCTCACTAAGTTACTATAAGGAGTAAAGTTCACGTGCCTGTAATGATATCTGTCTCCTAAGGCTGCAGCCAGGGTTAAATGTGTAATCACATAAAACTTTTATAACAGATTTAGCACATAGTAAGCAATGAATAAATAATAGTTGCTATTATTATTGCTAAAATAAATCAGAATTCTAAAATCTAAGCTAAAAAAGAACCCTAGAGAGCAACTAAACTTCCAAGACAGAAAAAAATGAGGCCAGCAGTAGTGAAATTACTCACCCCAAGTCACCCAGCCAACTAGTAATTAACAGAGATCCAGGTCTCCTAAGCCCCAGCACAAACCCTCTCAACCCTGAGCCTGCTTGCTTACAGACTTGAATCCCTCCAGCCTGCACACTCTTGGTCACACAACAGAAGCTTACCCCAGCAATGTAGCTGCCAGTAGCTCGGATACAACTCACAGCAACACCAATTCCCCCAGCTGACTTGGAAATCAATGCACACTGCTTTAGAGTGTCATAAATGCCTTCAATGCTATCATCTTTCATACTCAGAAGGAAACAGCTACAAGGGAGGAAAAAAAAAATCACAATTCAGAAAAGAATTGAAGCAGAGTCAGAAAAATGATTATATAACCCAAAGACAGTAAGTCAGGCAAATAAACGACGTGAAGCTTACAAAATTTCTAGGTGTTTTAAGAAGAAAACAAAACAAAACTTTTACTGGGTATGACACAATAAGACATATCAGGAGTTCCCATCGTGGCTCAGTGGTTAACGAATCCAACTAGGAACCATGAGATTGTGGGTTCGATCCCTGGCCTTGCTCAGTGGGTTAAGGATCCGGCGTTGCCGTGAGCTGTGGTGTAGGTTGCAGACACGGCTCGGATCCCGCGTTGCTGTGGCTGTGGCGAAGGCTGACGGCTACAGCTCCTGTTAGACCCCTAGCCTGGGAACCTCCATATGCTGCGGGTGCGGCCTTAGATAAGGCAAAGAGACAAAGAAAAAAAAAAAAGACATATCAATATATATTGGTTTAAAATCACCTTGCTGCCTACCCTAGATGCTTAGCCTAGGAGGAAGTCTTAAAGTCTAAAATATTAGCTTACATGTTCACCAGACTGCATGTGTGCCATTATTACATTTTCTCATGTCAATTCCTAAGCATACGCTAACATCTTTTCAGTCTATTAGCAAGCCAGGAAGAAAAAAAAACATTTATGGAAAAAACCGCCTATTCAACAGTGAACCAATGTGACACATTCACCAAAATTAGACCCTGTACAGTACAGTCTCTCTGAAGACAACCCTTCTGCCTGTGCTTTGGATCTCATCCCCCCACTCTAGGAACTTACTCCACCAACGATGCCTTCACTATCTTCAATATTCAGCCAACCAAACGGATTCTATATGGTGACTTCTATTACAGACATATTCAGACATTCAGAAAGGTATAGAGAAATCAGACATTACAAATACAGCCTAATTACAATCATACACCACTTCCATGCATCTCCACATTCTTTTAGCATTTACATATGTTCTACACTTTAAAAGTTCCTAGCTCCACATTTATTTATCCCTCTGCAACTTGCTTTTATTTCACGCAATAGGGTGTTAGAAATTCAGTCCCACTGATACATACAGGACCGCTTTATTTTCACTGCTGTAAGGCACTCCATGGTATGAATATTCCAATGCACTTGGAATATTCACTCCCAGTGTCTGCTGATGGACACTGGGAGTATTTCCAATCTGTCTGCTTTTCTAACAGGACTGCTGTGAAAGCCTTAAACACATATCAATGCACTAACATCTAAGGATTTCTCTAAGGTATAAACCTAAGAGAGGAATTTCTGGGTCAAAGATGTGCATGCGTTCCGCTTTACTAAAGAGTCTCCAAAGTGAATGGATTAAGTATATTCAGCTAGCGATGTATGAGAGTTCCCTACGTTGCACATTTTTACCAAACGTGGTAGCATGAGCCTTTTAATTTTTATCAATCTATAAATATTGTGGGGCTATGAAATATCTCATTTTGATGATAACTTTCATTTTCCCAACTACCAGTGAGGTTTTTTTTTTTTTTCAGGGCCGCACCCACGGATTATGGAGGTTCCCAGGCTAGGGGTCTAATAGGAGCTGTAGCCACCAGCCCATGCCACAGCAACACGGGATCCAAGCCGCATCTGCAATCATCACCACAGTTCATGGCAATGCCAAATCCTTACCCACTGAGTGAGACCAGGGATCAAACCTGTAACCTCATGGTTCCTAGTTGGATTTGTTTCCACTGCGCCACGACGGGAACTCCCAGTTAGGTTTAACATAATCTCACATGTTTCTTGGTCAATCAAGCTTCTTCTTCTACAAATAAGCCTCTGCTTCTATTTGGTTTTCTATCTTTTTCTTATAATCCTTTGACTGTTAACACACTGGCAAATATCCTCTCCCAGCTGAAATTTTTTCACTGTTTTTCGTTTGCAGAAGTTTAATTTTAATGTAGTCAGTTTTTCCTTTATGTTGTCTGCTTATTTTATCTATTTTAAGAAATCCTAGGAGTTCCCATGTGGCTCAACAGGTTAAGTAGCTGGTGTTGTCCTGAAGTGGCGGGTAGCTGCTGTGGCACAGGGTGCAATCCCTGCCCTGGGAACTTCCACATGTGGCAGGTGTGGCCCCCCCCCCAAAAAAAAGAGGAAGAAAGAAATCCTTCATTACTCTAAGGTCATATATATTCTATCAAGATGTACGTTGACAGTCATGATGTCTATAACTCACTTTCAAATGATTCAGGCAAAAATTTTTTTTTTAATTTTAAAGATAAAAATAAAAAATACATAGGAGTTCCTGTTGTGGCTCAGCAGAAACAAATCCGACCATTATCCATGAGGATGCAGGTTCAATCCCTGGCCTCACTCAGTAGGTTAAGGATCTGGCATTGCCGTGAGCTATGGTGTGGGTTGCAGACATGTCTCAAATCTCACGTTGCTGTGGCTGTGGCATAGGGCAGCGACTACAGCTCCAATTCGACTCCTAGACTAGGAACTTCCATATGCTGCAGGTGCAGCCCTAAAAAGCAAAAAATTAAAAAAAATAAAAATAAAAATAAACATGGCAAAATGTTAGTGATTTTTTTATCTCGGTAGAGATGGATGTATGGATGAATCTCATCATCCTTTTCTTTAAATTTTTCTGAATGTTTGAAATTCATATTAAAAAGTTGGGGAGGAAAACGGTATTTATTTTCTCTGTATGTTCTAAAAGATTTTACTTCCATTTTTAGAATTTTTTTCTTGAACTTATTTCCATATATAGCATAAAGAAGGGAAATTTAATTCTACTTTTCCCCATAGGATAATCAATTTTCCTAAGTACTGTTTTCCTAACAAAATGCAACAATGCCTGTTATTCATCGAGCTCCCGTACAGGCCTGAAACTCCTCCTACGCTCAGTTATACTCCGGTGATTTATCTGTCTATCCCAGTGCAAACACTACACTATCCCAGATGCTTTTCCAATGTTCCCTTGCTTAGAAAATAGCATCACAATTCCTGCTCTGTCCATAAACTCAGGAACCACTCTTGACTCATATCCAAATCATCAAATTCTGTCAACTGTACCCCCCAAATCTCTTGAATCTATTTCTCCTAATCTTTACTTTCACCTCTCAAACCTGCATACCATAATCCCTTGTACAGACTACTATCAAAAGTCCTCTGTTATCAGTACTTTTGAAAAAACACTTTATTGATATAATTCACAAACCATACAATTCCCCATTTAAAACATACAGTTAATGGCTTTCAGTATTGTCAGAATTGTACAACCACAACCACAATCTACTTTAAAACTTCATCACCAGCATTTGTTTTTCTTCACTCACCACATCGCAGTATAAGATATTTTCAGAAAGTAAATTTCATTTAATCAGAGTAGGATTATAATGTAAATATTACATTTAATAGTCAAAGGTTTATTAAATTAATTCGAATGTGATGAACTGCCCAGTTTCTTCAGGTCAAGGTTTATTTCCCAGTCAAAACCATTTCAGAACATTAAAAGCAACTACAGATGACACATACCTAGAAAGCTGTGGGCGGTTGGTACCAGCATTGAAGAGAGTGGGAGAGGCATGGGTAAACCACTTCTCAGAAAGAAGGTTGTATGTTTCAATAGCAGCATCAATATCTTCTTTGTGAATCCCCACAGATACCCGCATCAACATATGCTGTGGTCTTTCAGCCACTAAAAACAACAGGAATTTTCACATGACGGGATATATCAGAAAAACTAGGCTGAGACATGTACTTAGTCAAAAAGAGGAACACCAAAAGAAAATTTAAAAATTTTACACCAGGGGAGTTCCGTCGTGGCGCAGTGAAAACAAATCCCACTAGGAACCGTGAGGTCATGGGTTCAATCCCTGGCCTCGCTCAGTGGGTTAAGGATATGTAGACCACAGACATGGCTTGGATCTTGCGTTGCTGTAGCTGTGTCGTAGGCCAGCAGCTGCAGTTCCAATTCGACCCCTAGCCCGGTAACTCCCATATGCCGCGGGTCCGGTCCTAAAAAGCAAACAAATAAAATAAAATAAAAATCTTACACTGGGAGTTCCCGTTGTGGTTATGGCATAGGCTGGTAGCTACAGCTCTGATTCAACCCCTAGGCTGGCAATTTCCATATGCCACGGGTGAGGCCCTAAAAAAACAAAAAAGGAGTTCCTGTCGTGGCTCAGTGGTTAACAAATCTGACTAGGAACCATGAGGTTGAGGATTCGATCCCTGGCCTTGCTCAGTGGGTTAAGGATTTGGCATTGTTGTGAGCTGTGGTGTAGGTTGCAGACATGGATCGGATCCCACGTTGCTGTGACTGTGACTGTAGGCTGGCGGCTACAGCTCCAATTTGACCGCTAGCCTGGGAACCTCCATATGCCACGAGTGCGGCCCTAGGAAAAGACAAAAAAAAAAAGTTGTTTAGGCATTCTCTTAAAACACAGAGGATTAAGTGTCTGGTATTGTCACTGCAGCAACCTGGGTGGCTGCTATGGCTCAGGTTCAGTCCCTGGCCCAGGAACTTCCATATGCCATGGGTGTAGCAAAAAAAAAAAAAAAAAGTCACTTAAGAGTTTAAAAGAAAAATGTTAAGGCTAGTAGTAGCTCAAAGTTTTATTTTCAATGTAAAGTACAGAAAACATAACACACAAACACACTCATGTCTCACCTTTTCCACTGATCTTCAACAAATAGGACCGCTCCAGTGTCTAGGAAAAGCAAAGCAACCAAAAAACTTCTAGAGTATAGTTTTAAAGACACATTGGATACATCATTCACAATAAGGCAATCTACTCAAATCTTCTGTTTTTAAAATGGTCAAGAGACCTGGACAGACATTTCTCCAAAGAAGCTAGACAGACGGCCAACAAGCACATGAAAAACTGCTCAACATCACCAATTTTTAGAAAAATGCAAATCGAAAGTACTATGAAGTACCATCTCACACCAGTCAGAATGGCCATCATTAGGAAGTCCACAAATAACAAATGCTGGAGAGGATGTAGAGAAAAGGGAACCCTCCTGCACTGTTGGTGGAAATGTAAATTGGTACAACCACTATGGAAAACAGTATGGAGGTACCTTAGAAAACTATACACAGAACTACCATATGACCTAGCAACCCCACTCTTGCGCATATATCCAGACAAAACTTTCTTTGAAAAAAGATACACGCACCTCTATGTTCATTGCAGCACTATTCACAATAGATAAGACATGGAAACAACCTAAATGTCCATCAACAGATAAGTGGATTAAGATGTGGTATATATACACAATGGAATACTACCTGGCCATAAAAAAGAACAAAATAATGCCATTTGCATCAACATGGATGGAACTACAGACTTTCATACTAAATGAAATAAGTCAGAAAGAGAAAGACAAATTCTGTATGATATCACTTATATCTGGAATCTAATATATAGCACAAATGAACCTTTCCTCAGAAAAGAAAATCATGGACGGAGAACAGACTTATGGTTGCTAAGGGGGAGGGGAAGGGAGTGGGATTGACTAGGAATTTGGGGTTAACAAATGCAAACTATTGCCTTTGGAATGGATAAGCAATGAGATCCTCCTACTGTACAGCACTGGGAACTATATCTAATCACTTGTGATGAAGCATGATGGAAAATAATGTGAGAAAAAAAATGTATATATATGTATGAGTGACTGGGTCACTTTGCTGTACAATAGAAAATTGATAGAACACTATAAACCAACAATAATAGAAAAAAATCATTACTAAAAAAAATCTCAGTTTTTAATATAATTTTAACTGAGAAGAGCATATTTAGTTTTACTAGCTTCAGCTAGTTATTTGTTTTGGAAAAGACTGCCTGAAAACTTCTGGAAAAAGCTAGCTCTATATTAATATGTATGTTAATAGCAGAAGTTGTGGTAGTCACCATTATATCACAGGAATTACCATCTATAAAGTGCTTATAATAGGCTAGACACTAATCTAAGCAACAGACACATGACTTAATCTTCAAGGAAATGTTACTGAAATTTTATTATCCCCATCCTAAAGATGAGAAAACTGAAACACAGATTAAGTAACTTGCTAATAAGAAATGGAGCAGAGATTTGAAGCCAGGTGGTGTGACATCAACCAACATTCATGTTCTCAATCACTACACAATACTATTTATCAACACAAAAGTACCCAGAAAAGCACACACATAGTAGGAATGCAATAAGTAACTGCAGCATACACAGTAAAATAATATGGGATCGTTCTGGCAATTTGCCTACATAATTCCACAGATATCCAGAAGCATTATTTGGAAAATTTGAAAATTGCAAATGAATAAAGCTATCCTTCCTTAATTCAAACAACTACCAAACCCACTAATCCCGCAGGTCCATCCCAACTCCCAACAAATTATCACCTTTATAATTGTATCACTAAAACATAAAAACATATTTCCTGATTGAAGGAGGAATTCCCACTTATTTGAAACCAACTACTTACCTTAAAGCCAAAGTAATTATAAGAGAAATCTCGGTCATAGATAATGGCAGAATTCAGGCGCTGGTGAAGGTGAAAAAAAAAAAAAAAACTTAATTAAGATTATTAGACTTCTTTTCACAAAATCTGGAATCTTTGAACCTTGACTCTAGAACTAAAAGGACATAGGATACAAAAAACATAAAACACTAAGTATTACTGCTGTAGAATAGAAATCCACACCTAATGTTTAAAAATATTCTACAAATTGAGTATCCCTATTAGGTTTAAAAACATGCATATTAAAAAACTAGAAGAAAACATGTAAAGTTGCATGTAAGTAAAAATGTAAATGTGACTTTCCAAACTTTGTCTATTATGTTTACAGTACATCTCTACAGAAGGAAAGAACATGAACATAAAAGGGACTATATCATCATCTTTAAACATGTTTTTAGATTAGTTATTAATATAAAAGTATTGGAACCACATACTTACTAATAAATATTTTTATTTTTAAAATCAGCCCATTTTAAACTGAACATAACAATATGTAAGATAAAAAATGATAGAAGGGGAGTTCCCGTCGTGGCACAGCAGAAACGAATCTGACTAGGAATGATGAAGTTGCAGGTTTCATCCCTGGCCTTGCTCAGTGGGTTAAGGATCTGGCATTGCCATGAGCTGTGGTGTAAGTCACAGACACGCTCAGATCCCGTGTTGCTGTGGTTGCAGCGTAGGTTGGCAGCCGTTGCTCCGATTAGACCCCTAGCCTGGGAACCTCCACATGCCACAGGTGCAGCCCTAAAAAGACAAAAAGACAAACAGAAAAAAAAAAAAGACAAAAGGTAGGATTACATTAATTCTAAGGCTCATCAAGTCCATGGTCCTTTAACAGGTTTTAAACAAAATACTACCGGAACAATAAGATTTTATAGCAGAAATGGCCACTGCTACACAGCTTTTGTAGGCTACAGAGCCGTTTAGAAGAAAACAAAAGCAATTAGGTAGAAATAATCATTTTGGACAGAGGAAAATGGAGCCAGTCTTTCTTTTTTTATTTTCTTTGTTTTGCTTTTTGGGACCTCACCCGTGACATATGGAGGTTCCCAGGCTAGGGGTCGAATTGGAACTACAGCTGCTGGCCTAGGCCGCAGCCATAGCAATGCCAGATCCGAGCCGAATCTGCAACCTACACCACAGCTCACGGCAACGCCAGATCGTTAACCCACTGAGTGAGGCCACAGGGATTGAACCCGCAACCTCATGGTTCCTAGTCAGAATTGTTAACCACTGTGCCACGACAGGAACTCCTTCCTGGAGACAGTCTTTCAAAGAATACCATCAGTGTTTCTGTATAATAATCCATGACCAAGGACTTGAAAAATCTAATCTATAC
This sequence comes from Catagonus wagneri, assembly GCA_004024745.2. NCBI lineage: Eukaryota > Metazoa > Chordata > Mammalia > Artiodactyla > Tayassuidae > Catagonus > Catagonus wagneri. Next base: position 9,850,923 of record PVHT020000037.1, on the reverse strand, counting down.
GAAACTCTTGCCTTTCTGTTACATTTTTAAGGACATCTTTGTTGCCAAAGGCAGGTAGAGTCTTGCATGAATAATGGAGAACTGAAATACCTGATTATCAATATTTACTTTTTTGCTGCCATTACTTTATTTTTTTCACTTGTCTTCAAGATTATACATATGAATAACACAGTTTTCACTCAGTCTCTTTTAACATCAAAAACAAATTTAGAGTGACAGCCAACTAATCATTTTATTACCTACACTTAAAACTGGTTTCTAATCTGTGCAAATATCCATGGTAAATAAACCTTGTGTACAAAAGGGCTGGCTGGATTTCCCCACCTTTTCCCTTATGTCCTCTGGGATGTAGTTAAGAAAGGGGTTGAAACAAAACTGGATAATTTTTAAGTTGCTGAGCAAGAAGATCTTTCAAAATTTTACCTGAGCGACCTTTCTGAAAGTCAGTTTGGGAATGTCTAATAAAATTCTGAATGCACGTACTCTTTGGCTCGGCAATTCCACTTAATGTATTTATCCTACTGACATACTCACCTACAAGCAAAACACTACCAAACAGAGATATTCACTACAGCAAAAATGGAAAACAAATATTCAGCGCTAGAGCAATTCTTATATACTTGTACAATGATGATATAGCTACAGAATGGAATGCTATGCAGCTGTTAAAAAGGCTGGGGATAGCTCATAAATGCTGATATATAGAAGTACCTCTAAGATACACTAGTAAGTAAAAAAAAAAAGGTATCAGCAACAATAGTATGCACAGAACACAAGCACTAAATGGAAAAATGTATGTGCGCGCACACACATGTATTACAGGATGGCTCTGGAAAATCACACTTAAAAATGATAAAACATCGTTTCTAAAGAGAACTAGGACTCAGAGGAGTGAGAATTATTTTTTACCTATATGTTTTGTAGTGTTCAAATTTTTTTTAAATGTGCTCATTGCTTTAAAAAATACAATCGAGGAGTTCCCGTCGTGGCGCAGTGGTTAACGAATCCGACTAGGAACCATGAGGTTGCGGGTTCGATCCCTGGCCTTGCTCAGTGGGTTAAGGATCCGGCGTTGCCGTGAGCTGTGGTGTAGGTTGCAGACGCAGCTCGGATCCTGCATTGCTGTGGCTGCAGCATAGGCCAGTGGCTACGGCTCCGATTAGACCCCTAGCCTGGGAACCTTCACATGCCGCGGGTGTGGCCCTAAAATGACAAAAGGCCAAAAAAAAAAAAAAATACAATCGAGACATTCCCGTCGTGGCTCAGTGGTTAACGAATCTGACTAGCATCCATGAGGATGCAGGTTTGATCCCTGACCTTGCTCAGTGGGTTAAGGATCCAGTGTTGCTGTGGCTGTGGCACAGGTTGGCAGCTACAGCTCTGATTCGAACCCTAGCCTGGAAACCTCCATATGCCACAGGTGCGGCCCTAAAAAAAATAAAAATAAATAAAAATAAAAACTACAACCTATAAGAAAACTTTCACCAGAAAAGCATTATACATACATCTTTATTGGCCAAAACAATATCCAGTGTTGACTTGGCTACCATGGGAGAGTGTTTGCCGTTATGTGGGTTTATGTAGTTGAAGAGGTCTTCCATTACATCTAAACACAATACAACAGAAAAGTAAGATATCAAAATCACTTAACAACTAATTCAGTCTCCAGGTAACAGTCCAAACCACGATTCTCAAAGCTTTTCTTCATCCCAGCCCATCTCACTGCCTAGCATAGAAAGTGCTTACTAAACATATAAATATTAAATAAATATATACAGAAACTTATATAAGTTAAATAAGGAAACACGGAAATAATCTTCCAGAGCTAGAGTGAGCATAGGCTCTTGTGTTCTGAAAAAGACTGCCAGATGATTTTGATACCTAACCCCACTGAGAATTATTGGTTGAAAATAATGGATAATAGAAATTATAATCTCAAGGTCTTTCTTTAAATCCTAACAAAACAGAAACTCAATTTAAAATGCAATCTACCAGCCCAAGCCATCTATCTAGTAATAAGCCCTCTCACTCTGCTCTTCCAGACACCACAGCGGTATTTGATCCTCTGCGTTTCCCCGCGCACACGCGCGCACACACACACACACACACACACACACACAGCCATTCTGATTAAAACTGACTTGAACCCATACACCAATTTGGGGAGAACTGATATTTTTACAATAAATCTACTAAAGAGAGAGAAACTTTAAGGTCCCACAAAACAGATCTGAACTAAGAGTCAAAAGACTTCTACTTTCAGTCTGCTAACTGACTTGTTAAATGCCACTTTTTTATACCTAACAAATTATTTAGCCTTCCTTTGTCCACACTCCCAGAGCCATAAAATGGGAGTGATGGAATGAAGTGTTTGCTACCAGTAACAAAGACTGGCTATAACATTTTTTAAACCCAGAATTTATCACTATTTTTTTTTTCCAACCACATCACTACTGAGAGCCTAAAGATAGGATTTAAAGAGAGAGAGAGAGAGAGAGAGAGAGAGAGCGGTCAGAAGCATGGCAGTCCCTTCTCTGCCATTAACTTGCATACTTTGCTTTTTTAAACAAGATGTAACTTTTCTTTTGACTTTCAAGTTTCATTCTGGTACCCTTATAAATTTTCTGACAATACTACATTCTTTATAAATTATTCCTCTGGACCCACCACTGAACACTTTCTTTGTTTCTTTGTGCAAGTTAGAGACGGCAATCCTCGCTGCCAGGATGGCATAGTCAGGGTGCTTAGTTGTCAAGGTTGCAGCTGTTTCAGCAGCCAGAGTATCCAGTTCCACAGTCGTGACCCCGCTATATAAGCCTTGGATTACTTTCATGGTGATCTGAGCCTATAAAAGCAAAACCAAGAATTACTTGTGCTTTCCCGAGAACCAATAGCTTCCTTAAGAGAGTAATGAAGAAAATCAAATTTATATCAAAACAAAACAGATAACTTCCTTTTATGGAAAATTACCTTTCAGAATGGTAAGCTGTGGAAAATTCAGAAATGAAATTACGAAGCCAATAGAGCTGCTAGAAAAGGCATACGACATATACAATGAAGAGGCGTCACAATAAAGTTTTAAAATCTAAGTATAACTTTTACAAAGATTAACAGTCGTGCAAGGAAAGAGCTTAAAAGAGACCAATGACACTGTGAGTATTTCCCCTCGTTCTTTAAAATTCTCCCCATATATCCAACTGTAATGCACGGGGAACTATATCTAATTACATGTGACAAATCCATATATGTACATGTAATCGGGTCACCACATGGTGCAGTTGGAAAACCTGACAGAAATCTGTAAACCAGCTATAATGCAAAAATAAAAAAAAAATAAAAAAAAAATAAATAAAATAAAATTCTCCCCATATAATCAGGGTTTGAGCTATATACTCACCCATTTTCCTCTAATTCCGCTAAAGGATAAGTACAGGAATGCAAATGAATCAAACTAATTGTTCCAATGAAAGGAGATAATGGTATAAGTTAGAGCTGGGGCCAAGTCATCAAATAATTCAATGACTGCTCTTTCTTTCCAATTACAGTTAAGACCTAAGCTCGAATTGCTCCTGATCACTTTCATAACCTTCTGACATTTCATCACTACTTGTGAGATGGGCATTATTATTACTTTCTACTCAGATCCAGGAGAGAAGTCCTAGCCAGTCAAAGAGTAGGGAGGTCTTCTAAACAATGTCTGGTGCTACGTGGAGAGCAATCAGAACTCAGAGTAAAAGCACATCCATGTGCTAACTGTGCCAGATCTAAAAGCATTCATACTTCTTCAACTAAATCTCCCTGGAAAGCTCCGGTCAGCACCAGCACCCACGCACACTGAAATTTAGTACTGCCTGAGGCCATGGAACACGAGGCGCCAGGATACCTCAGTTCTCCCTACACTCCAACTCAGGAGTCACTCCCTTTCTCTCGGGACCTTTCTTAACTATGAAACGAGAAAGATGAAACAGGATGATCTCTCAGGTTCGCCCAACTCTAATATTCTACTCTAATCATCTAGATTTCTATATGGAAAAGGAAATTTATAATAAGCATATTTTAAAGTTCTATAAAATTATCTTCTTGTGACCATTTTGGTGAATTCAATATTTACTGAGTATCTAATTAGACATGCACCAAACACTGTGGATATCACAAGAAAAAGACTCGGGCCTCCCAGCAATTCTGGGGGAGGACAGAGACAAAGAGTTAATTTCTATGCTATGTGATCAATGCTATGAGGCCAGTACAAGGCTAGAGTAGTACAAGTAAAATACCTAAATAAGGATGGGGCAACATGGGTGGGTTTTTAAAAAAATGGTTCTTGGAGTGTCCGTGTGGCTCAGCAGGTTAAGTACGTGGCGTTTTCGTTGCAGTGTGCTGTGGTGGGGGTCTGATACCTGGCCCAGGAACTTCCATGTGCCGTGGGTGTGGCCAAAAATAAAAATAAATACAATCTTAAAAAGGTTCTTAGAAACTCCATCTTAGTAAGACTGCTCTGAAAGGAATACGGAAGATGTATCTGAATGTGACAAGATGAGAGAAGACCAGCGGACACTTCAGAGATCACTCCAGACAGCACTCTGGAGTAGAGGAGTCACAGAAGATAAGGAGAAAAGCAGGGCAACGTGCTTATGAACAGCTGGCTCTCCGCCACGTAACTGTTGACCACAAAATCTATTTTATATTACTTTAATATTTCTACACAGTAACAAAAAAGTAAATTTCAAAACAGTGTCTACCCAAACGACCACAGTCCCAATATACGATTTACTATAAGCTTTTCAACTTATGAATAAAACAATTAACTCAAAGTCTCTAATATGAAATGTCAATGTCAAGTTTTCCTCTTTGCTCACTCTTACAGTTCTCTGAAAAGTCAGAACTCAAAGCACAGAACCAAAATTTAGGGAAAAAAAGTTTCAAGCAATGAATTCACATTTTATCCAAGGCCATAAGCAGAATACCAAACCAAAATACGTATCAAGTGAGTGAAGGGGGAGTTCCTGTTATGGCTCAGTGGTTAACGAATCTGACTAGACCCATTAGGATGCAGGTTCGATCCCGGGCCTCGTTCAATCGATTAAGGATTTGGTGTTGCCATGAGCTATGGTGTAGGTCGTACATGTGTTGCTGTGGCTGTGGTGTAGGCCAGCAGCTGTAGCTCCGATTTGACCCCTAGCCTGGGAATCTCCATGTGCCACAGGTGCAGCCCTAAAAAGAAAACAAAAACGGGGGAGCGGGGAGAACCAGAGATAAGAGACAAGTAAAAATACATGAAGCAAAGAATCTAAGATGTAAACCCTACTTACTTACAGGATCAACAAAGTCCATATTCAGCCCATAACAAAGCTTCTGGATTCGAGATGTAATTTTGTCGAACATGACTCGCTCTTGGCGGCCATCTGAAGATTCAAACCAAACAACACACATTAGTACTTATTAAGACAGCAATGTCAAAGAATCTAATGTAATCAGCACATCAACTTTTTATTTATTTTTTGCTTTTTAGGGCAGCACCCACAGCATATGGAAGTTCCTGGGCCAGGGACTGAGTCCAAGACACAACTGTGACCCTAGCCACAGCTGCGGCAGTGCTGGATCCTTTAACCCACTGTGCCGGCCAGGGATTGAAACCGCACCTCTGCAGTGATCCAAGCTGCTGCAGTCAGATTCTTCACCCACTGTGCCACACTGGGAGCTCCTCACCCTATTTTAAATTGCAATGCCCCAAACACAGCCTTGCTCCTTTTATCCTCCTCCTACGCTTTATTTTTCTCCATAGCACTTATGACCACGTGACATACTCTCTATTTTGCTTATGGATTTGTTTACTGTGTGACTCTCCCCACCCATCCAGTAGAATATAACTTTCAAAAGGAAAACGATTTTGCCATGGTTTATTTACCAATGTACTGCCCAGTGCCCATACCAAGGACCAAGGCCTAGCACATAGTACAAACCCTACTGAATGCTGAATTACTATTAATCTGTCTCTATTCTAACACCTTCATGATAAATTTGGCTTACATACTCTCCCAGAGTAATTAATGATTTTGAAATTACTTCACCCCATGTAAAGAAGTACTTCTTTCTAGCTGTAACTCCAGATGATCTTCCAGAGGCAACCTCTGAGTGTTTATTTTGGGCATATGGAAGCAAATACGTGTAGGCCTTACCCAGTTAGTTCTTTTATGATTCTGGACTTACAACCCACTGCTCTTTGTTCCTCCTAACAAGAGTCCTGGCCAGCCTGAGATAAGTTTTCAATTGTTTGATGAAGAATAAATGAACAATAAGATACCACTAGTAACCCATCATCAGTTGAACAGGTTAGTTTTTCTTAAACACCGATACATTAACTAAGACAGCCCTTCTCTTTCTGATCATTACTAGTCCAGCCAGACTCGTATGCAGTGTTTAACTCTGGAACAGAGGTAACTGGCCCACACTGGGACTGAGCCCTCAATGCTCTACCAACTGGTTAGACAGACAGGAGACCACAAAGCAATATAAACACACTGAGGATTCTGTAGCTGCCAACTTAATCAGAAAACTGACAAAAAGTACAACAGCAACTGCCTTAACTCACCCTAGAAAGAGGAGGCACACTAAAGGGCTAAAGGACCAGTGACGCACTGTTCTCTAGCCTCTCATCATTCCACTTGGTCATTTTTTTCAACTCACATGATGATTTTATCGGACCACTGACTCCTGCCTCTCACTGCGTTCGTTATTATCCTCTTCTCTCAAACAGGCCTTCCTTAACTTGGTCTCATATCTCTTCTACTGTTCCCTGGAAATATCCTAAGTCCCAGCAAGACCTCCCATTCCCACATCCGTCTCACTGCTTATACTTTACTCTGCCTAAGACCTCCCTTCCACCTTTCCCTACACCTAACTCCTACTCTCTCTGCAACTCTCACCACATCCACAGACCTCTTCCTTCTGAGAAATCCTAGGATGCTATCTGATTTCCTCTTGGTTATTAGCTAGCTGTCTTCTTTAATTCCGCTCTTCAGGAAGACTGCTAATACTGAACAACCAAGGACATGCCTCTCTCACAAGACATGAACTTCCTGTTCCTCTACCTGCAAAGCTCAGCCTTGGATCTTCACATAGCTGATTCTTAGTATCATTCTGGGCTCAGCTGGAATGCCAGCTCCCTCCCTGAGGATCCAGTCCAAGATCATCCTCCTATTCACCTTTATCACATTACCCTGTTTGACTATCACCATCTCACTGATCATATCTGAAATTAACTGATTCTGAGTTAATTTACCTGTTTCTCGTATACACTTAAGTACTCTTACCTACATTAGAATGTAAGCTCCATGAAAAAAGGGATTTAGCTTGTTTGGTTCTCTGCTGAGTCCCATTACCTAAAAGAGTTCCTGGCACAAAGAGATGCTGAATATGGGTAGCCCTCTCTATCTGCTGGTTCTGCATGCACAGATTCAAGCGGCTATGGATCGTGTATTATTTAGGAGCCGAGGCTGGATGAATCCAAGGATGCAGAACCTGCAGACACTGGATCCACAGAGAAAGAGGGGCGACTCTGGGACGTAGCATGCCTGGCTTTTGGTAGCCACAGCAGCTCCTAGAACCAAATGCCCCATGGATACCGAGGGATGACCACAAATACTTTCTGAATAACTGAATGAATGGGCTTCTATAGCCCATTCGTTCTAATACCTATTATTTTCGTATTTTACTATATTAACATTTTGGTCTTTCTCAATTGACTCTAAGATCTTTGAAAGCAAAAACCATGTCTGCCTACTCGCCACCGTAACCTCAGGGCCCAGCAGAGCATCCACACAGGTTTGTAAAATAAGAGAGAGGGCTGGGAAGGGAAATACAAAGGATGGGAGGTAGAGAGGAAGGGAATGGAGGGGAAGGGAAGGGAAAGAAAAAGATCTGGAACAGAAGAGAGATTATCATATATATACATGTGTATACCCAGCGATGATGTAAAAGGTAATTTTTACTGCAGGTTACATCCGGAGTTTTGAAAACACTGTACTAAATTCCAGAGCACACTTTACAACTCAGTTACACTGCATAAATTCCAACAGTCCTCAACTTTTTTTTTTTTTTTTGCTGCATATGGAAGTTCCTGGGCCAGGGATCAAATATGAGTGGTAGCTGCGACCTACGCCACAGCTGCAACAACGCCGGATCTTTAACCCACTGTACCACAGTGGGAACTCAACTTTTTTTTTTTTTAACCTTAATCTCCTTGAGCAACAATACATATTGTCCCATCAAGAAATAATTGCCCGAGACAGCAGATGAGAAAAACTTCTACTATTCTCTCTCGATATCTATCAGTTTGAATTATTCTACGCCCCTAGCAGCCCTAAGGTCAGAGAATACGGAGATGCCTTCTCCCACTATCCTTTTCCTCACAGTGCTCAGCTCAGTAAGTACTTTAGGTTGGCTTCTAGTTGGCTCCTTAATATTACACTAAAATTAACAAGAACTCCAGGAGTTAGTCTGCTACCATGCTGTCGTGTTAAAGATAAAAGGGTTGGGGGAATACCCTAAGCACATTAAAAATCAAAAATAAAATAAACAAACCTAAGTACAATTTTGTATATTAAGCCTTGCTAAATGCTCATAGCAGAATCTAGCAGCCACGATGGGAACTCCTAAACTACAGTATTTGAAAGTGAACCCAAAGGTTAAAAATGCAACAGAGAGGTGTCAGTCACCCCAGAAATATGTCCACAGGTTTTCAATTCACCTGTTACAGATTTATCGTAAGACTCCTCATCCTTCCACACTAAAGAGGTCTAAAAAAACTGAATGCTGGAGTTCCCTCCGCGGCTCAGTGGGTTAAGAATCAACTACAGTGGCTCGGGTTGCCGCAAAGGCACAGGGTTTGATCCCTCGCCCAGTGCAGTGGGTTAAGGGATTCGTAGGCTGCAGCTCTAGCTGCTCAGTATTTTGGTCTTTGGTCTCATCAGCTAAAACGGGAGACTAGGGAAATTCAGGGAACGACATTCTAAAGATGCTAATGATGGGGAGAAGGGCCCCCACAGTCCACCTTTCCATCTGTAAACCACCCCGCTACAACCAAATCGACCAGGTGCCTTCCCATATCACTCATCATATCCTGTATTTTAAAATAATTATTTTCGGAGTTCCCTTCATAGCTCGGTGGTTAACGAACCTGACTCACATCCATGAGGACGTGGGTTCGATCCCTGACTCGCTCAGTGGATCAAGGATCCAGTGCTGCTGTGAGCTGTGGTGCAGGTTTCAGACGTGGCTCGGATCCTGCATTGCTGTGGCACAGGCTGGCAGCTGGTGGCTACACCTCCGACTTGACCCCTAGCCTGGGAACCTCCAAATGCCACAGGTGCGTCCCTAAAAAGACAAAAACAGATAAACAAATAAAATAATTATTCTCGTCCATTCTTTGAGCACCTATTCATGGCAGGTTCTGTGTTAAGTGTGGGCAATAAAGTCCCCAACTTTGAAACACTCACAGCCTAGTGGACAGAACAACCACCAGTATTTACTTCCTAAGTGCCTACAAGTTTGCAAGAACTTCAGTGCTTTAACAGAAGCAGAGAGAGTCGACTAAAAATTGTTCGTACCTGCCCCATATGATTCCCTGCTGAAATTATATTTTGTTCTTGTTGTTTCAACCTGATAAAACCTTCCCCCAGGCAGGGCTGTCTCCTCTTCTAATGAATTTCACAGAATCAAGCAAAGGGCTGGCACAGAGGAAGGACTCAGCGAGCATAAAGGGAAATAAGTGCTGAGGAAGAACACAGGGCCCCGGGCCCCACTCTGTCAGACGAAGTCTCGGCCACCTTACTGATGCCATTGCTCTTCCATCAAGGGGATGGCCAGCCAGTACCGACCCCAAACTCCTCTGGGACTAAGGCAACTGGCAACACATCCCCTACAAAGGGCGGACCCCGAGGAGATGTCTGTGGCTGCCTCCGGCGTTCTTCACCCCACGAGAGGGATCAAGAAGCTGGCAGGCGCCCGTGCAGCGTGCACAGCCCCTTCTTTCCTAGCTCCCCGGTCGCCCAGGAGGGGTTACCAAGTCTTTCAAATAAAACTCCGAAGTTGACTATGGGTTCGAGCCGGGGCCTCACTATCATCTGAAATTGGATGCCTGTAGTCAGTCCGCCAGCCCCCGCGCTTCGGGCCTTTCACTGTGGGATGGAGCTAAAACTCCGGACCTCGGGGCCCGCGCGGAGGAAGACAGCGCAGCGCGCGCACAAAAGCCTGCCCGCTAAAGGGAAGGGCTTACTCTTGGGAAATGTGGCCGGAGGGCAGAGCCGAGGGGCGCAGACCGGAGGCTGCGTGGGGGTGGGGTGGGGGCAAACCGGGGAGGGCAGCGGCCGAGCGGCTGACAGGGCGGGAAGCCGTGGCGGCAGCGCGGGAAGCGGCGGAGGCGGGCGGGCGGGCGCGGCTGCCTGGGCGGGCGGGCAGCCCGCGTCCCTCCTCCGCCGCCCTCGCCCCGGCCTCTCACCTCGCTTGATTACATGCATCGCAGCTGGTGGCTGAGGCGCTGAGGGAGACAAGACGCGGCTGCAGCTTCGAGAAGGCGGCAGAGCGCGGAAGGTCGAGCTCCAGGGGTTGCTCTGGTGCAAGGCCAGGAACCGGGGCCAGAGCGCACTTTCCCCCACAGACCGGAGTACCGCAATCTGAATCCCCTTCCCGCTCCCGCCAGCCGCGGCGCAAGCGCCGCACGACGGAGCTCGGATGACGTTACGCGGCGCTGCGCGCGCCGCGGCGGGCGGGCGGAACTAGATACCAAGTAGTCGGCCTGGTCCCGCGGCCGCCATGTTGAGTGTGGCAGGGCCCAGGAGAGGGCTCTTCTCCCGCGGCTACGCAGGGGCTGAGCAGGCCTGGCGGGAACGCCGCTCTGCCGCCGCCATGTTGAGTGTGGGCAAAGCGGAATCCGGGGCCCCGAGGCCGGACGTAGCGCGCAGAGCCCGCCAGGCTTGGCCCCGCCCCTCTCGCCGGCACGCCCTGCCGGGTTGGAGACGGGTCAAGAACTTCTGAAATAGCAGAAGCCCCAGGGTCCGCTTTTTCTCTTATGATAACCCGGGGCTGCCATCGTGGGCCTGAGATCCGCAGCTGGAGGCATTCGGGATCCCCGCGGCCGTTAGTTAAGTCTCCTGGAGCCGAGCGCGCAGTCAGGTTGGAAGCGAGCCCTACTAGGCCAAGGGCGTTGGGATTTTACCCTGACAGGGAGGGGAACGAGCCCTGTTTACCGGGGCAGGAGTACTGACCTTTCAGTACTGCTTTTTAGAATTACTGAAAGTACTGCTGTTCGAATTACGTAATGGATGGTGGCAGAGACAGGGTCAGCAGTAAGGCCTTGTGGAGGGAGCGTGGACAGGACTTGGTGACCGAACGTGGGGAGTGAGAATAGAGGAGACATGACTCAGGAGGATGAAGTTTCCGATTCGGGCTAGGCAAATTGATATTTATGAAGTCCTAAGTGGCATCCCTTCCCTAAAACCGTCCCTTGGTTTCTTACTGCCCTCCAGGTGGTCCGGTCTTCCTAGGAAGTAGAACAATACCTGGGAATACTAGCGTCTTGGTTCCAGACTGTGGCAATACAGTGACTGTCATAATGCTGCAAGTCATATAAAAGTTATGTTTACATTACACTGTATAGTCTGTTAAGTGTGCGATAGCATTATGTCTAAAAAAAATGTACACACCTTAATAAAAAAAAAAAACCTTTACTGCTAAAAAATGTTAACCACCATCTATCTGAACCTTCAGCGAGTCATAAACTTGGTTCTGGTGCCAGGTTTGAATCATCCAAATGTGACACAGTGACATGAAATGAACAAATGCTGTTAGAAAAACCGTGTTGCTTGCCACAAATCTTTAAGCTGTAAAAAACGCAGTACCTGGGAAGCACAGTAAAATGGTTTGCTCCTAATTGTAGAAGTCATAGGTGATAGGCGAAGCCATAGGATGGACAAGGTCAGAAGGGCCTAGAGACAGGGTGTCCAGATGTAGTAAATAAAAATAATGTGTCCCAAATGTTGCATGGGGCATGATTATACTAAAAAAGTTACTTGTCTGAAATTCAAATTTATCTGAGCACCCTGTATTTTATCTGGTAGCTCCAGGCAGACAGCTTGTGGGTAAGTGGTATTTCATTTTCCCTTGGCAAAGGCAGAATGCCTCTTCATCCTGTCTGCTGTGCCCCAAAGAGCACAGAAAACACAACGAGAATCAAAGCCAGCAGAGGTTAAAATCTCCTACATGCTTTATTGGACTTCAAAGAGTCTTAAGAAATAACACAGAAAAACCCACGTGAGGGCGTCCAGGGAGTACAAGGCAGTCTGCAGCCTAGCACCCTCCTAAGACCAGCCCCAGGTACCCCTACCCCAGGCCCCAGACAGGATCCCAGAGTAAAGACATGGCAGGGAGGCGGGCAGGGGGAATTCCTTTACAGCCACAGCAAAAACAGGTAAGGGAGAGTATTGTCTAGGGGCCGGGAAGGGCAGGGGAAGTGGTCAAACAGTCACCTTGACCTATACCATTTTCCTGAGCCACCCCTTCCCTAAACTGGCTGTGTCCTTTCTGAGCCTCTGGCCTAGGCTATGCGGTAACATGAAAACGGGGTCTGACAAGGGGAGTGTGCGGTGCAGGCACTTGGGAAATTCAGATTATTTCATTTCAATTTTAAACTGTCTTTTGGTTCAAATGCGACAACATCCTGCCCAACAGCTCCAGGGTCCCGTGAGAGCCTTGCATCTATCATGGCTGAGGCTCCCGTGACCAGGGGAGCCAACTGTCCTGAGCCTCAGGAGTCTTGATGCTTAGGGAGCACTTGGGTGGCACCTCTGATAGTCAAACCATCCTGCAGGGTGAGGGAGCAGGGATGAGAGAGAGGCAGGCGTGGGTGAGGAGAGAGAAAAGGTGACTGCCCTGTTAGCCCCCATCTCTGGCTTCTGCCCATCCTCCTCCTAAGAGAGGTCGCTCCTGACCTGGCCCCTAACCTGGCCTCTCTGCAAAACTCTCAGGGGCCTGTTGTCTGGGGCTGGTTTGGCTCCCCCATGGGCCTCTGGAGGCCTGAGTGAGCTCCAGACCAAGGTTCCCTCTGGCCCAAAGAACAAACCGCGAATGTTAGGTCCTAGGCCCCAGTCTGGCGCAAACAGAACCATGGTGGATGGGGTGGAACAGATCTGAGGCACGGATGTCAGAAGTTACGCCTCCTCTCCTTCCCCAGCTGCTGGGGGAAGTGGGGGAGTGGTGGGAGGGAGGAGCCCGAAAGCAGGAGACAGAGGGAAACAAGAAACCAAACCTCAAAACTGGGACAGCAGAGACAGAAGCTGGACCCAGAGGTGGAGCTGGGAGCTGAGGGGGCAACAACTAAAGACATGCACTGAAGTGGAGAGGGCGTGACAGCAGCAGCCTATGGCTGGGAGGGCAGCAGGGCAGGCAGGCCACGGTGGTCAGTTAATAAATAACGCTGGAGGACCCAAGGATGCGGGGGCGGTATGTACAGTGCCCGGGCCCTGGGGCCGGCCCCTCCCACGCCCCAAGCTGGGGCTCGGTGTCTTGGAAGGGAGGGACGAGGAGGCAGCCAGCCAGGGAAGCACGAGCTGTCCCGCCACTGCCACCTTCATCCTGCCTATTTCTTATGAGGTTTCTTGAAGATTTTGAGCGGAAACTTCTTCCGGCCCGGGCTGGAGTCCGTCTCCTCGCCCGTGGAGCCGTTATCCTCCTCAGGCGCGGCCTTCTTGCCAGCCAGGTGGGGAATGCGTGTGTTCCGGCTGGCCTGTGGGGCCCGGCTGTCCCCCGCTGCGGCTGGCGTGTCTGCGTCGAGGGAGCTGGGGCTGTGAGAACGGGAAGAATCCAAGGGCGGAGAGCCACTCGGCGGGGCGGAGGAGCTCAGCTCCATCAGGCTGTGGGCCTTGTCCAGCCCGTGGTTCAGCGCCAGTAGTGCCTTCTTGGCCAGGGCAGGGCTGTCGGGCAGTTTCTCCAGCAGAGAGCCAGGGTGGACCCCCTCCACCAGCCGGTGGCTGCCGTTGGAGGTCATGGCGCTGAGCACCTCGTCTGCAGCACGGACCATCTGAGGCGGCTTGGGGGCCAGACGCTGGCGGTCACTCGTGTGGAGGGAGGACTCCGAATCGGAATGGGTCAAGTCCCTGAAAGACAGGGCGGGGAAGGAGAAAGGGACACATGGAGGACAGCGGGCGGGGGCAGGTGAAGAGGCGGGAGGGATCACGTGAGAAGACGGGCCAGGGTAGGAAAACGGGACAGGGACAGAGGGAGGGAGGGGCAGGGGAGAGAAAACAGGGTGAACAGGTGGGTGCCGAGAGAGGGAGGAATGAGAGACAGACGGGTGGCCAGCGGGGTGAGGGAGGAGGCAGGAATGGTGGGGAGGACGGATCGGAGAAGAGACAAGAAGTGAGTACAATTGGGGAGGAAGAAAAACACAAAGAGAATCAGGTAGAAACAAAGACAAAGGAGAGGGGGAAAAAAAAGGAGGGAAAGTTGATAAAGATAAGAAGCAAAAACAAATGTCATTATGGCATTATCTGTCTGGCCAAGGGATTTCTAATGCCTGTGCCCCACCCCTGATGACTGGTCAGGCCCTTAACTGGTGCCCCTGTAGTCTTTAATGCCACAGGCAGCCTCCTCAACGGAATCCCCGCTTCCACAGCTGACTGGATTTCTTAGGACTTGAGCCTGAGCGAACACAGAACCCACATATTGCTCTGATTGCCATTTTCCACGCCTTCTTCCCTTGCTGAGTCTGGTCACGCCTGGGAGACACCCAGCCTGGGCCAGGCCCCAGGAAGCAGGGCGCATGCGGTAAGTGGGCCTGACCTGGCCTTGGGGGAGGAAGGGAAGAACAGCCTTGCAAACAATCCCTCGCCCACCCTAAAAGGCTAAGATGCTGCCTCTTCGGGATTCAAAGGGGGTCCCCGAGAAGTGTTTCAGAGTTCAAGCCAGCGTCAGCTAGCAGCAGGCAGGCTGGGGTCCTTTTCAGAACTCTGCTAACAGGGAGAAGTTAGGGAGGCAGAGAAAGGACATTGGCCTTTAGGAGCAGAGCTTCAGAAGAGCTCGGCACTAGTAGTCCTAAGGTCTGTTCCAGTTTCCGTCTCTGCCTGAGGCCTGCTGCGTGACCTTGGACAAGCCATCTGACTTTGCTGGTCCTCAGTTTTGGCCAAATGAAGATAATACCCACTCAGTTTATCTTTCAAGACTATTCTGAGGACCAAATATATTAGCAAAGCACTTGAAAAATATAGAAAGTCTTGTGGGAATGAAGATGATGAGGCCAGTCGAGCAGGAAGACCCACTCATGGGCCAAGTCAAAAGAGGCTTCTTTGCAAGGCTGAGCTGGGGGACATGGCACTGCACGCTGGACGTGTACCCTATCCCGGTCCAGGACGGCTGAGACCCTTGATGAGCCGGCTACTCCTAAGAAGACCATGAACCAATTCTGGACACAGCCCTCCTGCCTCTGCAGACAACGGGTAGATGCGGGAGTTCCCCACCAATCTCCAAATCCTCCTTCTGCTTTTCCAGAGGCCTGGGAACCCATGGCAGAGGCAGAGGAGAGGGCTAAGGGAAATGTTTACACATCCAAGTCAGGAAACCAAAGGGAAAGAGTCATCAGTGGGAGAGGAGAGCACAGCAGGACCTGGAAAGAAGGAGGCTTCGTGTGAAGAATTAGGGGAGGCACCAGGCTCTGAAAACAGGCAAAAGCAGGAGGCTGGCTCAGAGCTGTTGTAGGTTTGATTCTCAGTAGGAAACAATCAACTAAGCAGCCATGCCACGGGCCAGGACCTTCCTGGAGACGGGGAGCAGCAGAGCACAGTCCCAGCTCCAGCTCCCGCCCCAAATACTATTTCAGCCGCCTACTCTAGTGACCACCAGCGATGTCTCATATTTGCTTTCATATTCTGATGGTGTCCCTGCTTCTCGCTAAATGTGACCTTGTTTCTCTGAGTCTCACGACCTTGCGCTCCATATCCTGCCTTTTCTACACATGTAGGAACCACTGAGTAAGGTGCCGAGGAAGTGCTGGGGGGCGTGCCCAGGACAAGGGGCCCTCTGGGCCGAGGAGGTGAGGGTCCCCAGAGCCTACCTTTCTAATGCCAGTGGAGGGAGAGAGATGAAATGGTTGGGGTCCACTTGGACTCACTCCTCCTGGCCCACTGCCCCATTTGATCAGGATTCCCCTCCCTCTATGTCTCCATGATAAACAAAAGCTGAGACCTCTCAAGCAAAAAAGGAACCTGGGAGGGAAGCCTGGGAGGATGCTGGAGGGAAAAGGCTCACTGAGGAAAGCGCACCTTGCCCCTTTGAATCTTGGAGACAGAGAGTTCGGGCCAGGGGTGTCCCTCCCCAAAGGCTGGGCTGCCGTGGGCTCCCATCCCGAGCTACTAACCTTACTAGAGAGCCTGTTTGCCTTTAAAGACGATCCTCTGATGCATGGTGCAAAAGAAAATTAAGCGGTGAACAGGCCAGGCGGACGCAGGGTCCTCCCCACCCTCCCTCCCCACTGCCCTCGGCCGGGGCCGTGGAACATGAGGTTCCGGCATTGCCTAGTGCCCCAACCCAATGCAGTCCTCCCCGTGCGTATCAGGAAGGGCAGTCTTCCTGCCCAGGCTTCTGGATGAGATGAGAATGAGGATGAGCGGTTCTGCTGAGGGATGGCATTAGTAACGGCTGACCTTTTGTGAAGGAGAAAGGGACAGCCCTCAAGGATAACCATCCAGAGGTTCAAGGGGCAGCGCTAGAGAGACGGGTATCGACAGTGAGGCAGGACCAAACGGAAGCAACATGGTAAGCAGGCCGTGACCCAGAGGCCAGCACAGGGCTGTGGCCTCAGCCTCGGAGGTGAGAGGTCCGTCCGGGGGAGTCAGACTTTCTGAGGGTCTTCTAAGCTTGTTCCAGGCAAAGTCAAGGCTACTATCTCAGACTCTGCCTACTGTCTTGAGTTATTAGAAGGGAAAGCGCCTGCAGCTGCTGGACCAGGCTTGGGAGAAAGCCTTTCACCAGGCTTATAGTTCACTTACTGAGACACTGGAAGGGGACAGAAATACCCGTGTGTGTCCTGGGATGGAAAGCTGAGGTCTAGTCTGTGTTCTTCTCCTAATTAGCTTTGGGACCTGGGGAAAATGACTTAACCTTTCAGAACCTTAACTTCCTACTGCGAAAGTGGGTATTATCATGCCTGCTGGACCTACAAACTTTGCTGGACTGACACCCCTAAATCCATCCCCTCTCCTCCTGAGGAGTAACTCCCTGAGGAGCAGAGCGTCCCCTCAGCCACCCAAGCCAGAGACCCAGGCAGCATCCTAGACTCTGCCTCTCCTCCATCCCGAGAAGCCAGTTACCAAATTCATCCTCTTCTTTCTGCCCCGAGACGCTGCTCATTGGCTCCCCTATTGGGCTACCGTGATGATTTCCAAACCTCCTCATTCTTTCCTTTATACCGGAAAAAAAAAACGTGATTTCTAAACTGCAAATCTGACCAACTCCCTTTCTTTCTGAAGCCCCTTTGCAGTTCTCTGTCTCCTAAAGGAGCCAAAGCCCCTGGCCTTTCAGAGCCTTTATCATTCTAGCCTCATCGACCCTCCCTTCCCAGCAACACACGCCCGATGTTCTAAACACACACAGACCCTCCGTGCCTGCGCATGTTTCCTCTGCCTAGAAGGCCCCTTCTCCGCTTCCTGCACACAGGTCGTTACACAGATGTCACCTCTTTGGTAAGCTTTCCACCCAGGTTCACGCTGTCGGTCACCCCCTCTTCAACACCCCGTAGCACCTGTCAAATCGCTCCAGAGTTATTTACGTGCTTCTCCCAGACCAGTCTCTAATTCCTGAGCTTTCCCCTATGAACCCCCACGCCCAGCAGAGCCTAGCAGGCAGCGGGTACCGGAAATGTCCACTGAGGGAGCACAGGAAGTGAGGCCTCCACCGAGAGAAGAGATGGGAGAGTTTCGGCCAAGGGCTAGGGGACCGGGGTGGGTACGCTGTTACTGTTTCTAGAGTCAGCGGGCCCCAACAGGGCGGGGAAGAAAGGTGTGGGGAGTCAGGCTGACCCTAGGGAGGAGCCCAGGCTGGGAGAGAACGGGACACGGAGGAGGAGCCCAGGCAGCAGGCGGCAGGCAGAGGCCGAGCGAAAGGCAGCAGAGAGGCAAGGAAGGGCAGAAAGGAAGAGAAGAGAGACAGCTGATACCCCAGGCTCTCTGAACGCCAAGGCACCGCAGCGGTGCTGTCGGGAGGGGGCAGGTCGGGGCGGGGCTCCATGTGGAGGAAATAGCAAGTGCTGTGGTGGTGATAAACGGGGTGCACGTGGACGGCGGTGATGGAGGTGATGGAGGTGGAGGTGACGGAGGAGGCGGTGGCGGCAGAGGAGCAGGCGGAGGAAGCAGAGGCGGCCGGAGTGCTGGTCCCGAGGCCTTCAGAACTGAAAGACTGTCCGGAGGAAAGACTGCGCACTCTCCGCAGAGAGACCCGGCTGGTCGAGAGGTGGCCAGCCTCCCCCTCCACCAACCTCTGAGATCCCAGGCCGTGCGCTGGCTCCGTCAGGCGCTGCCGGACGCTGCTCTGCAGGCTGGGGGCTGCAGGGAGAGAGGAGGGAGCGTGAGGGAGGGCCAGCCCGCTCTGGGCTGCCCGCGGAGAAATGTTTGCTGGACACCACTCGGGGCCTTTAATGCCCAATCTGGAGAAGAGGGCACCGCCCCTCCCCCCCCCAACCTCCCCCCACCCCGGGGCGCTACCAGGAAGGGGAAGTTGAAGATGAGGGGCCCGGGTTGGCTTTAGAGACAATTCAAATGGGAGGCGGCCCAGGGCCAACATGACTGTAACGGGACAGCAAGGCAGTTAGTGGGAAGACAGGCAGGACGGGTGGGGTAAGGGTTGGGGACAAGGTCTGCGAGAGCTCTAAGAACCAGCCTTTTTAGACAGCCAGACGCAGGGAAAAAATTCACAGTTTAGACAAGGGTTTACACACAACTAAACTCATCACATCATTAATTATCATATGAAAGTAAACAAAGGTGGAAGGATGGGAAAATTAATATAGGTCCAGCTGCGGGAAGGTTATACAATTGTTATAAATGCTGATTGTGAAAGGATTTTTAAGACATAGGAAAATGCCTGTTAAAAATGTCCAGGGCAAACAAAAGGATACAAAATTTCACGTAAAAGAAATGCCTCGAGCTCTGGAGTACAAAAGATGGGAGGGGTCTGAAACCAGGCCTTCCTACTTCTAGCTGTGACCCTGAGCAACTTTCTTCCCTATTTTAATTCCTAATTTATAAAATCCTGTAGGGTTGTCATGAGGCTTCAAGAAAATGTTTTTAAAGTACCCAACACAGTTCGTGCATCCAGAAAATGGCAGTGGTTATCATCATCTTGACCACATAAAAACTTATTTAAAAATTCACAGACACAAGACTGAAAGAAAAGGTGCTGGAATACGATGGGACTACAGTGCCTTTTTAATGCTCATGTTTACTATCCTTACTTTCCAGGTTTCCTCTAATAAGCACATACCCAACAAAGAACTGGCTCCTGGAGCAATGCTACAAACCAGGCTCTTGGAAGATGATGGCCGCGGGGCCCAGAGAAGGGGGACGTGGGTACCAGGTAACTTGGGAATGTGCTAGAGCCGCATCTTGGACTCACTTCCGCCTTCAGCCAAAACAGAATTCACACCTTTGTTTTTTCTCCTCTACCCTGACAGGTGGGCCTCCCTACCTTCTCCCTAAAGATGGGAGAACAGGTTGGGTTACAGGGACGACAGAAGCCTGCTCCACGGTGCTGGAGAGCTGGGGAGGGAGGGCCCCACGGCTGGCGGCTTTCAAGGCATGGGGGAGGACTGAAATGGAAAAGAAAGCATGGAATAGGGAAGGGAAGAGGGAGAGAGAAAGACCAGCAGGACGTCTGTCGAGTTGGGCTCAAAGGAGAAGCCGAGCCTTCCATCACCATGGCCGTTCTCTCTCCGTCCTCAGCTGTGCAGGCTGATTCTTCTCACCCTCGAACCCTTCCCTGAAGTTAGTAGGGACGGTGGTGAGAGAAGAGAGGGAGCAGGCAGGGAGTGACGCAGGCAGGAGGGCCCGTGGGGAAGGAGTGCTGGTTTAGTCCCCAAAGTCGGAAAAACAAAAGCCCCAAAGGGGCTCCTCAAACCCGGGTATTTCCAGAGGGACTGATCATCCGAGCCGGGGGATGTTGAGCAGAGGGAGCGGTCACTGAACCTGCGCCCCATCAGCCAGGCAGCATCTAGGGTCCAACAGCCAGGCCGAAAGGAGAAGAGAATCTGACTTAACGAGGGCTTCACCCTACCCCTCGGGGGATGGGGGGGCGAGGCTGGGTGGCTCAGAGCTAATGACGGTCCCTCTGACCCGACCAGGAGAACACAGGCACCTTTACAGGATCAAGCTCTACCTGCCATGGGTCCGAACCTTGCTGAACCCTTGACAGAGCCCCGCCAGATGCCATCCAGCGGAAGAAGCGGCTTGGCCTGGGGTAAACCATCCGGCAGACGTTCACAAATAAATGCCTGCCCTCTGGAGCCGGAGTCAGCCAGCTAAGGAATCTGGTTTTCTGGAAGTGAGCCCCTAACCCGGGCCAGCTTCCTGCCATCCCCTCTGCACTGCTGGGGGGGCGGCGGGGAACGGGCCCAGGACAAGGGCCTCTCCATAAAAGGCTATTCTATTTTTCTGAAACAGCCTCTGATCCAGAGAAAAATTCAAATGGGTCAGTAAGGGCGATGTCCCTTCTTTCACTGAAGAAGTCCCACAGAGTGGTGTCCCCCTCAAGTCTGCTCCACTCAGCTCCCGCCGCTCGCAAGGGAGAAAAGGAAGAGGGGCGACCCCAGGCCGAGGGTGCGGAGGCCAGGGAGCCGAGCCGGAGGCAGATATGCTTGTGCCGGAGACCCTCCTGGACAGGATGTCCTCTGCAAGGGACACTGCTTCCCAGGGCCTCGCGCACACAGACAAGACAGGCACCATTCCATTCATCTACTTCAGCAATTAAAAGTAAAGAATGTAAAATTAAAACAGATAAAAGCGATAAGTAGTCAAAATGAATGCCAATTTTATATTACAAACCACTAAAGGAGATTATTTTTAGAGAGGTGGATAGGAGTAGGAAAGAGGAGAATAAAGGCCTTAAAAAAGCACAGAGTGAAGGCAGACACACTTGACACAACAGGGCAGACAGAGCACAGAGCAAGGAAAAACCACCAGAAGGACAGCTATAAAGACATATCCTGATGCGAATCGTGCTTTTTTAACCAACGCCACGAGTGGAATCACCTTGCTTGGTACCTGCCCCGTACGGTGCTTAAGCCGAGGGTGGAGGCCAGCTTCTCGAGGTGCACACCAAAGCCCCCCGCCACCCCCGCCCAAGAGGTCACCTACACTGCATGGACAAGGGTGACACGATCTCCTCGTCCATGTCGTCCACGTCGTCCGTCATGATGAAGTGGGCCGGGTTGGGCCGCGTACTGCCCATCCAGCTGGGGTCTATGTTCAGGGCAGCCACCAGGGAGTGGATGCCAGGATTGTTGACAATCTGGAAGCCACAGAGGATCTCTATCTGCTGCCAGCGGTGGAGGCGCTCCCGCAGTGCTGCTGTCACCTCGCTCAGAGCTTGCCTGAGGACAGAGGAAAGAAAATGATGGGGAGTTCCCGTCGTGGCTCAGAGGTTAACGAATCCGACTAGGAACCATGAGGTTGCGGGTTCGATCCCTGGCCTTGCTCAGTGGGTTAAGGATCCGGCGTTGCCGTGAGCTGTGGTGTAGGTTGCAGACGCAGCTCGGATCCCGCATTGCTGTGGCTGTGGTATAGGCCGGCAGCTACAGCTCCTGTTAGACCCCTAGCCTGGGAACCTCCATATGCCGCAGGTGCGGCTCTAGATAAAGCAAAATGACAAAAAAGAAAGAAAGAAAGAAAGAAAACGATGGCATAGGCTGGGTGTGAGTCCCAACAAGGTGAGGCCTCTTCTCAGAGGAATGAGTTGGGGGCCAGGGGGATGTGTGAGTAAGAATCACAATTAAGGGCTCCCTCGTGGTACGGGGGTTAGGGATCAGGTGTCACTGCAGTGGCTCAGATCACTGCTGTGGTGTGGGTTTGATTCCTGGCTCCAGAACTTCCACATGCCACAGGAGCAACCAAACCAAAAAAAAAAGGGGGGGGAGAAAGAAAGAAACACAATTAAATCATAAACTTAAGAATAAGGTGTAGGTAGTGAGGGTTGAGGTGGGAGCCCAGAGCTGTACCAGTGAAGAAGGACAAGTGGGATGGAGGCCTTGGGCACCCTCAAACTCTGAAGATGGGATGGACACCACTGATCTGGGCCACAGGTGCCACATACTTAGCTGTTAAGATTTTATGATCCACGTCGTCCAGGGAAGAGCTGTGGGCCACGTGGAAGGTGCCAAAGAGTGTGTTTCTCTTCTTTTTTATCTTCTCAGCCTGCAAAGATGAGGCCCTCAGCTTAAAAAGAGTCAGGAAAATGAGAAATGCCTTTCTGTGCCTGGGTCCTCTGCTCCTAGTACAGCTTAGGTTGCACAAGAAAAATGAGGAGAAGAGAAATGGAGGAGAAAAGGGTAGGAGAAGAAAGAAAATAGAGGCAACGAGACAAGCAAAGGGATCCCCTTGCAGTACTCTGGCCCGAGGAGGATCCTGTCCCCAGGCAGCCTGGGACCTGCCACTGCCTCCACTTGCTTTGTCTTTCCCAGAAAGCAGGTGGCAGTAACCCCACAACCACACTCCCTTCCCCGGGAGCTTGAGGACATTACCAGGAGCTGCAACATTAGGAAAAGAAAACAGAACCCAACGCCAGGACGCCTCTTTGCCCAACAGGAAGGACAGGGCGAGGCAGAAGTGGGGAAGACGGGCGGCCGGAGGGATGGGGCGCGGGCGAGAGACGAGGACGGCCGGAGGCCGGGTCTCACCCCCTCCTTGGCCACCAGCAGCTGCTTCTCGGCGTTCTGCTTCTTGATGTTGTAGTACTGCACCTCCACCTCGTGCGTCAGCTGCAGCCACTTCTGCAGGGCCTCCGGGGCATACCACGAGCTGTGCGACTCCAGCTCCTTCTCGGCTTTCCTCAGGGCTTCCCGGACCTGCGCAGCCAAGAGGACGGGAGGCCGCTTGCTACCACTGAGACACCCTCCAGCGCCTCTGTCTGCTGCTTCGGGTTCCCTTCTGTTATTTCCTGTGAGCACTACGACTCTCCCAAGACAGAGAGAAGGCAAAGGCGACTACGTTTTATACATGAAAAAGTACATTCAGAAATGAAAAGTAACCTACTCAAGGTCACACAGTCAATAGTGTCAACCAGAACTTGGAGATTTTTTTTTTTTTTTTGCTGCCAGACTAGAACATTCTTTCCCTACATTTTAGCTGCCTCTCCCGGTCAAAGAGTCAGTCTCAGAAGTCTTCCCTGCTCTCACGTGGTACATGTCACCACAGTGAACCATGTTCTTCCTGAGAGCTGGGGCCTGTTCTTGGACTCAAGACATCACAATGTGGCAGGAAGAGCACTTGTTTGGGGTCTGGAACCCTGATCTGGTCTTCGGTCTGCTGCTCCACTGGCTACGCGACCACGTGCTTCCTATAGCAGATCCCAGTTCGGTATAAGGCTTTCTCTCACACTCATCCAAACTGCAAATGAAGGGGTGGTCTCAAGAGGGAGTGAGCTCCCCGTCCTGGGAGATACGTAGAAAGCTCACGTCAGAAAGACCTTAAAAACGATTGCTACTCCAGAGGGGGGTTGGCCTGAATGATTTCCAAAGTCTCCTCTCGCCCAGAGACTTTGTGATTCTCCCATTGAGGAGGGCGGGCGGGCTGTGAAGGCATCTCTACAAGGCAAGAAAACGACAGTCCAGCTTACACAATGCGGGCATTGCCAGTACAGGCCACGATACGGAAGCACCGGTGTGTAAGCAGCATGGCTCCCCTGACTCCTGAGCAAGAAGCACACGATCACAAAGCCCTTAAGCCCGAAAGGTCTGAAGATACGTACAGCGCCCATTACATACAGTGGATTCTTCGCTGGCTCACCTAGGCTGCCAGTATCAATGACCCCCAGCTCCCCCGTCCGGACACTGACTTTCAGCCGGCCAGAATCCCAGAGAAAAAGGATTGGAAGCGGTCACATGACCACCTCCAGCCAATAGGGAAGTATCCCCTAGCAGGCCTGAGGTCCTGCCTTCAGCCTAGGATGGACTGGGAGAGCCTTAACTCAGACAGAACACCTCCGTTTCTCTGAGAGCCAGTGAGAGGACCATTTGGTTCTTGCTCCTTGAAGAAGAAACCACAAAATTGCCCCTCTTGGTTTTATGGATTTAAAATGAGGAGCGGATGCCTTAGACACTAATGCACCATGGCTGAAAATACAGCATCGAGTTCTACTCAAAGCAGTTGAAAGAACGGGATGGGCTAAGAAGGGGAGAAAGGAGGGAGAAAGGAGAAGAGAGAGCAAGTAGAGAAGCGTGAGGGGCGGGGAGGCACGCAGAGGGCTGGCCAGACAGCCTGAAAAACTGTGTGAGGAGAGAAACAATCACGAAACAGGGAATGGCGGAGATCTGGGGCCAAGTGACACACACAGACACGCTTGTTTTCTTTACTGAGCATGTGCTGTGCTCCGGAGCTGTGCAGAATAGGTGGCTAAGAGTGGGATAAAAATCTCCCCTAATGTCACCATGCTCAGGAGGCAGAGCCCGGCAAGACGGACGGGACCCGACTCAAGCACACAGCCAGTCCTGCCCTCAAGAGAGCTGCAGAGCGTTGAAGCTGTGAGGAGTAGAAGGCCAAAGAGCTGAATTCAAAACCTCCAAGTGGTGGAAATGAATCTCTCACAGTCTTTCATGGCGGAGGAGAAAGAAATCCAGGAGATCTCAATAAAAAGTCAGGAAAGGGCAGCCCCGAGAAACTGGGACAAATGAGCCCTGGACCAGGTCTCGCTAGACTCCAAGCCGACTCAAGGCGGCTCTGTCTCTCACTGGCTCGAAGGCATCAGATCCTCGCCTGACGTGCCTAAGAGGACCTGTGTCTGATGGGAGATGAAATCAGCTGGAGCCTCTATTACTTTTTATAAACACTGTCCGGCTTTCAATAAAAACAAATCACTAGAGGAGTTTCCTCGTGAGTGAGTTAAGGATCCAGTGCTGTCACTGCAGCAGCTCAGGTCGCTGCTGTGGCGCAGGTTCGACCCCTGGCCTGGGAACTTCCATATGCTGTGGGCATTGCCAAAAACAAAAACAGAATGCCTGCTATAAATCAATATACTTTGCCGTTAAAAAACAAAATTTACTACTCTGAAGTATACATATGTATATATCTAATGACCAAACCAAAGCATAGGGAGAAAAAAAAAGAATACAATTAAACGTAAGAGACACGTGGAAAAGAGTTACACAGTCTCACCTACATCCTGGATTCCAAGGAGGAGAAAGTGGAGCAGAGCCACACTGAGCACCAAAGTCAATGTGTATTCTGCAGTTGTTGGGAAGAATGCTCTATACGTATCAGTCAGGTCAAACTGATAAATCATAGTTAAATCTTCTATATCCTGACCCATATTATTGGCTGCTTATTATTGAGAGAGGTATGTAAAGTCTCAACTTCAATTATGAATTTGTTTACTGGCCTTTATATATACATTTTTTTTAACTATAATATTAGGTGTATCCAAATTAAGGGTTGTTATATATTAAGGTGCTTTTTTTTTGTCCTTTTTTCTTTTTTAGGGCTGTACCCATAGCATATGGAGGTTTCCAGGCTAGGGGTCGAATCGGAACTGTAGCTGCCAGCCTACACTGCAGCCAGAGCAACTCAGGATCCAAGCTGTGTCTGCGACCTACACCACAGCTCACAGGAAACACCGGGTCCTTAACCCACTGAGCGAGGTCAGGGATCAACGTGAGTCCTCATGGATGTTCGTCAGATTTGTTTCCGCTGTGCCATGACAGGAACTCCAATACGTTACTGTTTAATTCAGACATGTATCATAAATGAAACGTCCATTTTTATCTCTAGTAATACATAATTCTCTAAAGTCTACTGTCTGATGTTCATATAGCTACCCCTGCTTTATTTTGCTTAGTGTTTATTGTATATCTTTTCATCTTTTACTTTTTCCTTCCATTTTTTTAATTAAAGTGGTTGATTTATAATGTGCCAATTTCTGCTGTACAGCAAAGTGACCCAGTCGTACTTACATATATGTAAATCCCCTTTCTCATATTATCTTCCATCACGGTCCATCCCAAGAGACTGAATACAGTTCCCTGCACTGTGCAGTAGGACCTCATGGCTTATCCATTCTAAATGTAATAGTCTGTCATCCTTTACTTTTAACCATTTTGTATCCTTATGTTTAAAGTGTATCTCTTGTAATCAGCAAATAGTCCGGTTTTGTTTTTTATACAGCCTGATGCTCTTTGCCTTCCAACTGTATTGTGTAGTTTGTTTACATCAACCAAGTCTCAACACATTTGAAAGGGCTGAAATCATACAGCACATGATCTTTGACCACAGAAAAATTTAAAGTGGAATCAATGAGAAAGATAAATAGCAAAGTTCCCAAATGCTTGAAAATTAGGCAACACACTCCTAAATAAATACAAGTCAAAAAAAGAAACTGCAATAGAAATTAGAAAATAGGAGTTCCTGTCGTGGCTGAGTGGTTAACGAATCCAACTAGGAACCATAAGGTTGTGGGTTCGATCCCTGGCCTTGCTCAGTGGGTTAAGGATCCAGCGTTGCTGTGAGCTGTGGTGTAGGTTGCAGACACAGCTTGGATCCCGCGTTGCTGTGGCTGAGGTGAAGGCCGGCAGCTACAGCTCCTGTTAGACCCCTAGCCTGGGAACCTCCATATGCCGCGGGTGCGGCCCTAGATAAGGCAAAAAAAAAAAAAAAAAAATTAGAAAATATTTTGAACTGAATGATAACAAAAATATAAAATATCAAAACTTAAGCTATACAGCTAAAGCAGTGCTGACGTAGCTCCAAATGCATGTATTAGAAAAGATTAAAGGTTTAAAATCTATAACCTAATCTTCTATCTCGGGCAATGAGAAAAATAAAAGCAATTAAAAAAATTTTTAAGGAGTTCTCATTGTGGTGCAGTGGAAATGAATCCAACTAGGAACCATGAGGTCGTGAGTTCAATCCCTGGCCTTGCTCAGTGGGTTAAGGATCCGGTGTTGCAGTGAGATGTGGTGTATGTCGCAGACGTGGCTCGAATCTGGTATTGCTGTGGCTATGGCATAGGCTGGCAGCTACAGCTCCAATTGGACTCCTAGCCTGGGAACCTCCATATGCCGCAGGTACAGCTTTAAAAAGCAAAAAAAAAAAAAAAAAAAAAACAATTTAAGAGTAAGACTTCCACACTAAAAACTACAAAACGTTGAGAAAAATTTTAAAAGACTTAAATAGGTGGCAGAATAAACAATGCTCATGAATTGGAATAATTATTTAAAATGTCGGTTTTCCGCTACTCTCATCTATAGATTCAATGCAAAAACAATAACCATCCCAGCAGAGCATACTGTAAGAGGATGACAAGGCAACATGAGAATGAAAAGCACCTAGAACGCCACGGCCACCTTCAGAAGAATAAAACCAGAAAGTCCAACACTGTCACATATCAAGACTTGTTGTAAGACAACACGGGTAAGGACAGACCCACAGACCCGAGAACAGAGTAGAGTGTCTCCTGGGAAAAAACCTCCATCTCCTACCTCATTTCACACACATTTTCCTAAATGTGAAAAGTAAAACAGTAAAGCTTTTAGAAGAAAAGTTAGGAAAATATCTTGGAGTTAGGGAAAGATTTCTTAAACAGGCCACAAAAAGCACCAACCATAAAAAAAGATTAATTGGACTTCACTAAAATCAAGAACTTTTGTTCAGAGTTCCCGTCGTGGCAGAGTGGAAACGAATCCAACTAGGAACCATGAGCTTGCGGGTTCGATCCCTGGCCTTGCTCAACGGGTTAAGGATCTGACATTGCCGTGAGCTGTGGTGTAGGTCGCAGATGTGGCTCGGTCTGGCATTGCTGTGGCTGTGGCCGTGGCCAGCAGCTGTAGCTCCGACTAGACCCCTAGCCTGGGAACCTCCATATGCCACGTGCGTAGCCCTAAAAAGCAAAAAACAATAAAGGAATTTCTGTTCATTAAAAGACAATATTAAGAGAGCAAAAAAAACAAGCCACAGTCTGGGAGAAAATATTCACAGTATATATGTAACCATATGGACAAAGAGACTTACATCCAGAATATACTTAAAAACACAAATTAGTTATGAAAAAGACAACCCATTTCTAAAATGAGAAGAGATTCCAAAACACGGTGGTCCAGAAATTTATGGCCAGGTGTTCCATATACTGGGCGACAGGAAAATGAAAATTTGAATCATGATGCAATACCATTACATCCCTACCAGACTGCATAAAATGAAAATGCCTACAAACACCTAGAATTCTCGCTCTTGCTGGTGCAGGACGGATTGGTACAACCATTCTGGAAGACTGTCAGTTTCTGATAAAGCTAAACATATAAATGCCACAATATATCCAACAGAAATAAGCGATGCACACCAAGAAGGTTCATAAATGTTATCAATAAAAGGCAAAAAAAAGAAAGCCCAGACGGCATACAGCCCGAATGTCCATCGACAGGAGAATGGAAGAATAATTTAGAGTACACTCACACAATGGAGTAATTCTCAGCAATGGAAATAAACTGGTTATCACCATCTGCAATAACACCAATGTTCTCATACCGTTAAGTGAAAGAATCCAAACACAAACGAATGCATAATGTATAAGGCTATTTAGATGACGTTCAAAATCAGGTGAAACTAATCTGGCTTAGAGATTGCAACCGTAGTTACCTCCTGGGTAGAATACTGAATAGATTCTACCCAAAGGTGAGCTTTCTGAGTGCTTAACAGATTCTGAATCTTGATCCAGACGGTGGCTACACAAGCACGCGCATATGTGAGAGCTTGTCAGCTGTATACTTCTGATTTGCATACTTTATGTAAATACCCCAATTAAAAAGGAACAAAATAACTGTTATCATCTGTTAGTCACTGTTCTTTAACAACCACAGTGTCCATTTTTCACAACGTTTCCACTGTGCTTACCGGTAAGAGTCTAGTGACTCCTGGCCACATTCTCTGGGCCCTCTTTCAGGGCCCCCACGCAGAACTCTGCACCACCCCTGTGGGAATCCGTGGACCCTCCTACCTGTTCCAGCTCCTCCTCAGCGTACTTCTGGCGGCTCCGCTCATTCTCGGTACCCTCCCGCAGCTCCTTCAGCCGCTGGGCTTCCTGCTTGGCGAGGTTGATCTCATCACGCAGCTTCTTCTCCAGGTGTACCTTCTCCACCTCCACGGTGCGGTGCTCCTCCTGGGCCTTGTGCAGCCTGGGGACAAAGCAGGCAGCTGGAGAAGGCCAGGCAAGGGGGCACCAGCCACCCCGCCATGAGCCATGGCATCAAAAAGGAAAAGGAGGGTCAGAACCCACGGTCATCACCGTAAGTCTTTTTTTCTTTTTCTTTTTTTTGTCTTTTTGTCTTTTAGGGCCGTACCTGCGGCATATGGAGGTTCCCAAGCTAGGGGTCCAATCAGAGCTGGAGCCGCCGGCCTACGCCAGAGCCACAGCACTAGGGGATCTGAGCCGCGTCTGCGACCTACACCACAGCTCACGGCAACGCTGGATCCTTAACCCGCTGAGTGAGGCCAGAGATCGAACCTGCATCCTCATGGATGCTAGTCGGGATCGTTAACCACTAAGCCACGAAGGCAACTCCCATTACCATAATTCTTATGCTGGCCATCACTTTGCTGTCAGTAATGAAGGCTATGAAGCTAGATTCCTGGGTATCTGAATCCTTCTTTCTCTGGTGTCTCACATACTAAGGTCATAACTAATAGTTTATGAGGTATTTCACATACTACACGTTATCCGCCTGGGACAGGGAGGGACATGAAGGCTCAGAGAGAGGAACCAACTGCAGGTGGAGCTGAGACTAGAATTCCAATCTGCATGACCTCAAAGCTCACACTTATTCCCCTTATACTAAGGTATCTGGAAGGTGCAATAAGTATAGAACGCCCCACAAGCGAGACCAAAGGCCCAGAGCAAGCCTGATGGCTGAGATGTGACTGGGGTAGTGGCAGTGGACAGCCTGAGGAAGGTGACAGAGGAGCTACTGAGCTGTGCCTCTTGGACTCCCGAGTACCTGTGCCCAGAAGCACAGAAAAATGACATTCATGCCAAAGCGGCTGGGAAGGGCTTGGAAGAGCCCCCTTTTGCTCCCAGCCCTTAGGTCCCTTCCTAAGTATCTTCCACGGTGGATAAGACCTCAGGGGCATCAGTTACAGTGAAAATATACCCTTGTACCCACCCACACATTCCTTCTGCTCACTGGGAGAAAAAAAAAAAAAACCTACATCCCTCAGCACATCCAACGCAGCTTCTTCCACGTGTCTGTCTGTGTTCATTCATTCAGTCATTCACTCACCAGGTACTTACAGGTGCTCACAAAACGGCAAGTCCTGTGCTGAGCCCCAGATATATTGGCAGGAATGAGAAAAGTGCCAGTGCCACGGAGGTGCTCAGGATGTAGTCCAATAAAGGCAAGTAAACAGACAGCTGCACACAGTGTGACAAGTTCTATAGTAGAGAGATACACGAGGGGTTGGATGGGCCCCAAGGATGGGTGAGCGACTCTGCCTGAAAGGAGTTAGGGCAGGGACGGCTGGGGCGGACTCAGGAGAAAGAGTGAGTCTGCGGATGCCTCTAGAAGAGGGAAAGGACCTAGCCACCGTCAGACTTTCCAGCATCTTCCACGTTACCAGGGGCCCAGTACAGGAAGGGAGAAGGATGACGAGGAAGACCGGTGATGCACGGCTTTGGCCGGAGCTTCAGAAGCGGAAGCACCGGCTATGGAACAAGAACCGTCCACACAGAAGAGCACGGGCGCTGAGTTAGTTCAGTGGGTGAAACGGAAGAGGCAGAAACAGAATAAACCTCTGAAAGATCCCAAGCCCGGATCTGTCAGTGACCAAGGCCTCAAAAGACGTGGTGACAGGGAAGGAAGAGAAAAAAACGTCTCGGCTGCAGCTGAATGCTGACAAACCGCATTCCACCCCTAGCGCGACAGGGAGTGACCTCCCGGCGGCGCACAGCAGGTGGCGCTAAAGGCACGGCTAAAACAAACCCGCGGCGCCATTTCCGGGCCCAGCTCCTTCCCTCACCGAGCAGTCCCCTTTTCTGTACGGTCGTCCCCGACCCAACTGCTTGAAATCACACCATCAGAGATTCAACTCTCCACGGAAATATCCCCTCTGAAAGCAGCCTCTTCCGAAAAGCCCATAATATGCCCGTCTTCTCCGTACAACAGGGAGCTCCTTGAAAGTAGAATCGAAACTGACCCATTTTATTAGTCTTAACAGGATCTAATTGAGATGAGTATCAGTTAACTACCATAGGGCGCAGAAATGAGCAAAAAAGCTGTACAATCAAAGCTTGCCCCCCACTCTCCCCCCCCAGAAGACTGAGCATCTTGAAGGCAGCAATCAGTTCCCATTACAAGAAAGTTAGGCAGCCCGACTGCAAGCCCTGGCTCTAAGCGGCTGTGGAACTATGGAGGAGGACTATTTCTTCATTTTCACGTGGGAATCAAAATTCCTCCTTGCTTCAAAGAATTACCTTGAACCGAAGGAAATCCTAGCTGGAATGCACATGTAGCATTATATTTAGTCACCCAAAATATCAGGAACTCTATTTAAAAAAAAAAAAAAAAACCATAGCGGCCAGCTAAAGCAAGGAGGGGCAAGGAGGGACAAGGAGGCGAGTGGGCTCTGGGCACGGTCAGAGGACGTGCGTGTGCGTGGGTGCAGGCCTGTCCCTGGGCAGGTGCGTACTTCCCTTTCTCAAAGTGCCACAGGTCTTTTAGCTCTGGAGACCTTGGGGAGCAGCAAGGGCGGGGAGCTTAGTTTTATCCCCAAACTTGGAATGTCTCCTGCCTAGATTCTTTGCCTTTGGAATGAAAACAGTACATGCTTTTCAGACAAATGAAGAATGGGGACTGCCCACGTAACAGCACTTAGCCCCTGGCTGGAAAAGGAGCCAGGGATCGGCTCAAAGATAAAACTCCTCTGGCCCCTCAAAGCTCAGCCCAGGAGAGTAAACCTGCTAGGCTGCCTTTAGGGAGCAGCACGCTGAGGGCGTTGAAATTCCTAGCTTACTGATACGTGACCCCAGAGAAAGCACTCGCCCCCTCTGAGGCCTCGTTTCTGCCACTCTAAAACTGAGGTATAATACCTACCTAGCAGGGTTGTGGTGACTAAAGACAATAACGCGTGTAACAATACCCAGCTCTGAAGAAATCCTTTCCCCATCCCTCCAAAGAAAATAATATCTATCATTTAAAAACAACAGCAAAGACCCAGATCTCATTTCCTTTTACAAGGACTCCTGAAAAGACGTCGCAACTGTCTAAAACACAGTCCTGAAGCAGGCCTCTCTGCTTCTCAAAACCAAAACAAGGCGAAAAAGCCAAACACCTGCTTTGACTCTCGACTGCCTCTTGCGCCCTACTAAACCGCTCTATGTGAGTCTTGGGGTCCCAGGGCTCAGGCCTCACTCTGGATATTCACCTCAACTACCGAGTTTCATCTTTCCTACCCATCTTTCTCCCAGTCATCTTTCGGCGCCACCTCCTCAGACGCCACACCTACTCATCTCTCACCTGTGCGCCCGTCCAGTCCTTGGAGTCGTCTCCGAAAGCTGGCACCGAGTCACTGCTCTTTTGAGGTGGGAGCGCTGCGGCCCCCGGAGCGCTGGCCTCCTTACACTTCCCCGCTCAGACCTGGTTCCCAGGAGTCAGGAAGCACAGAGCTTGGCTGACTGCCTGGTGCCTTCTCTTCACAGCAAGCCCTTCTACAACAGTTTTTAAGCCAGTTTTAATCAAGCAGAATCTCAGACCATCAGAGCTAGAAGGCCTTGGTATTCTCCTAGTTCAAGCCCTTTACAGTACTGATGCGGAGACAAACCCTACAAAGGAAAGGGAGGAGTTCCCGCCGTGGTGCAGAGGAAAGGAATCCAACTAGGAACCATAAGGTTGCAGGTTTGATCCCTGGTCTCACTCAGTGGGTTAAGGATCCGGCGTTGCTGTGAGCTATGATGTTGATGTAGGTCACAGACGCGACTCAGATCCTATGCTGCTGTGGCTGTGGCAATGGCATGGGCTGGCAGCTACAGCTCTGATTTGACCCTTAGCCTGGGAACCTCCCTAAAAAGCAAAATTAATTAATTAATTAATAATAAATAAATAAATAAGAAAGAAAGAAAGGGATTTTACCAAAGTCTTATGATAAGTGAGTACTTAAAGAGCTTTAGATGCTGTACAATAAAGCACTAAAGGCATTAGGAAGACAGATTTGCGAGGTTTCTTTGCAGAATAGTGAAGACGGTTCCTTAGGGAGTTCCCTGGTGGCCTAGCAGTTAAGGATCCGGCATTGTCACTGCTGTGGCTCCGGTTCAGTCCCTGACCCAGGAACTTCCACGTGCCATGGGAAGCAGGCCAGAGGTAGGACGGAGGACAGAACAGCCCCTATCAAGCCATTCAACCAGGAAAGCTCTGAGAGCTCCACGTTTCTCCCTCTGAAGCTCCGAGGGAGAAAAGACGGAATAAGCTTCTGCCCAGGGAGGAATACTTGCCGTGCGACGGGAGTGGCAGGAACGAAGGCTCCGACGCGGTTGTGCGAGGATGACACAGGCTGGGCAGCCAAGTCAGCAGGGTCTCAGAGGCCAGGCGGCCCACAACCCAGCTGGAAACGGGAGGCTCCCGAGAGCTGGCAGCTCAGGGCCAGGAGCAAGGGCAGGGCCTCACCTTTCCTGAAGATCATGCAGACTCTGCTCGGCTCGGTGTAACCCCTCCAGGTCCTTCATCATCTTCTTCATGTGCTCCTTGGAGTAACGGTTCTGGATGTAGGCAAACCAGCAGCCGCCCACGCCAATCACGATAGACACCACCAGCATGAAGTCCTTGAGGTGGTTATGGCGCGTCACTGCGAGTCAGGAGGGAGGGACCATGAGGCCGGGTCCCACCGCACACTCACTTTGCAGACCCCGCTGCAGCCCCCTCCACGAAGCCCTCCCACTCAGGAGGAATTTGGTTCTCTTCTTAGATACACCCTTGCCACGCTCTGTGCCTATTTCTCGGCTAAATCAAGACCAGTCTGGAAAGAAGGGACCTTGGAGCCATTCAGGAGGCTGACCGGACATACTTTCTTAACACGCAGTGAAGAGAACTCGGGCCTTCTCAATACATCCCAGCCATTCTGGGCTGCGACGGGGCCGTGGGCCCAGCTGCAGGGGCCTCTGCCCTGCAAGGTAAGCAATGCTAGGTGCTCAAGTGGGGAGAAGGGAATGGATGGTAAGGGTACAAAGCAGCGTCATGACAGCTTGAGGACGGGCGGTGGGACTGAGGCTCCTGCAGGAGCTGGGTCTCCTGGACAACTAGGCTTTTCTGGGGACAAGGCACAAAGCCCTGAGCAGGTAAAGGTCTGCAAGTCTCATTTATGGAGCATATTTCTAGGCTGTGGCTCATTTGCAGCAGCATCGGTGCAACTAGGGATTCTTATACTAAGTGAAACAAGTCAGACAGAGAAAGACAAACACCCTATGATATCACTTATACGTGGAATCTAAAGTATGGCACAAATGAGCCAACCTACAAAACAGAAACAGACACAGAGACACAGAGAACAAACTTGTGGTTGCTAAGGGGGAGGGAGGGAGGAGTGGGATGGACTGGGATTTTAGGGTTAGTAGCTGCAAACTCTTACATTTCGAATGAATAAGCAAGGAGGTCCTACTGCACAGCACAGGGAACTGTATCGAGTCTTGGGACAGACCGTGATGGATGATGATATAAGAAAGGGAATGACAATACATATATGACTGGGTCACTGTGCTGTACAGCAGAAATTGGCACAACACTGTAAAATCAACTATACTCTAATAAGAAAAATTTTTAAATATTGGTGCCAAATGGAAAAAAGAGAGATTGGAACATAGAAGAAATTACACGTGTCCGAATCTAGGGACAGATCCACCTTTAGAGAAAGCCTGGCAGCAGTTTGGCGACGCGCCGGGGCCCTGGCCACCAGCTGGGGTTCAAATCAAGGCTCAGTCTCCAGAGCAAAACTGAGGCGCTAAACAAGGACTGACATCAGAAGACACGAGCAAAAGCCTTGTGCTAAGAACTGAGCCGGCCAGAAGAGGGGCAGAACTGGAGCCTGAGATTGGGCTCAGGGCCTCCCCGGCCCAGGAGACTGAAAGCGATACCAGGACCAGAAGAGGCTGGTACCGCAGGCTCCGCCCACACTGCCCTCCCCTTGAACCAGAGCGGCAGTGGCTCTGCGGGGGCCCAGCCAAGGGAACCCGTGGGAACGCCCTGCTGTGCAGAGCGGCTCTCACCTTGGCTTCAGGAGAGAGGGCGGCACCGGCAGGACGTCAGTGCCTGGGAGGGACAGGGGCTGAGAGGAATCCGAAAGGACACGGTGCAGCCACCAAGCTGAGAAAGGGGTCTAGACAGCTGGAAGACACACATGTGACTGGAATTCCACCACATGAAGCTGAGGCCCAGTGTGACAAAAAGGGTTAGACTTAGAGCTCCTCCCCGAAAAGCTAAGCAGCAGGAAACGGCGATGGCGTGCGAGCAAAGACAGATTAGCGCACAAGTTCCCACTCTGACACAGTGGGTTAAGAATCCAACTGCAGCGGCTTGGTTCACTGCGGAGGCAGGGGTTCAATCCCCGGCTCAGAGCACTGAGTTAAAGGATCTGGCATTGCCACAGCTGTGATGGAAGTCACGGCTATGTCTTAGGCTTTATCTCTGGCCTGGGAACTTCCATATGCTGCAGGAGCGGCCCTAAGAAAATAAACGAATAACTAAAGGGTGAGGGAGGGGCGTCCCCAGGTCCAGGGTGCAGCCGTGTCCTCGGCACGCTTACATCAGACCCTAACAGCAAAAACCCAGGGCCTCCGGGGGCCGACCTCTAGCCAGGTAGGTCTACACCTCCAGCCACACTCGAGTCCCCGCTCTCCTGTCCTTCGGGTCCGAAGAAGCAATATCTCTGCAGCACAGTGAGCTTCCTTCCTTTCCGGAACCCACCTGCCTCCTATTTGGCCTCTTTCAAAGGCTGGGGTGCGGTCTGTCTGCCCTGTTTGTTAAGGAATTTTCATCCTGGCTTCCCAGGGTTTCTCACGTCCACCACCCCCCAAAAGTCCAAGGTGCTCTGTTCACACATGACTCCCCGCACCCAGGCACCCTATTACCACCCAGGCCCCAAAGTTCTTAACGGGGGGCGTGCAGGTCAGTGACCATCCATTCTGCTAGGTCCCTTTTTCTACACGGTCCAGACTGATCTGGACCAAGATCCTACTATTTTTTTCCAGCTTCATATTCTCATCCAACTTATGAATAAAGACACTGAATGAGCAGGGACAAGAGAAAGTTCTATCCGTCACCCTCCTCCAAGGCCACACTGTTCCAACTGTCAGTACTCCCTGGATACCTTCAGCCCCGTTCTGACTCCACTTGAATATATAAGCATCCAGCCCACATAGCCCCCCTGCCTTGTCAAACGCATAGCTGAAGCTCAGATACACTGCCTGTCACGTCCCATGAGCTACCACCCTTGGGGGGAGGAAAATCAGTCTAAGCCGGATGATTTACTCCGTGGCCGCTACTGGTCAGCAGGCCAGTCCAGCACAGCACAGACCAGCACACAGAAGGCACTCACCACATATTTGTGGGACTGAATCTTAACTGATAAGCCACAAGTGTGATATCTCCCTCTCCTTAATCCATACAGGGAAGAGAAACAGAGAAAATATGAAATGTATCAGGCATTTATAGTCACATCTCAAATCTCACAACTATTGGCTTCCCAGGTTTCTCACAGCCAGCGTTCCCCCTTCACATTCTCACAGAGGTCAAGGGTACCCTGTTCCCACGTGGCTCCATGCACCCAGGGCACTCCTCCTATTACTTCCAAGGCCCCAAAGTTCTTAAGGGGGGGGCACGCTGTTCCATAAGCATGAGCATTCCCATTCCGTAGACCAGAAAACTGGGGCTTCACGGGGACACTGAATTGCCCAAGTCCATAAAAAGTGACAGAGCTAGGATTCAAATCCCGATTTGCCCAACCGCATGGTCTTTCCGCGGAACCCCACTCTCTCGTGCTCGGGCAGAAGGTATTGTTTCTGCTTTGTTATCCCCGATCTAGACTGAGTGTGACTCCAAGAATTCTAAGGCCTGGGTTTCCCCGTCAAACAACATGCTGGTGTTGCCCTCTGAACAGTGAAGACCCAAAGGCCAAAGGGCCAGGCCTTTGAGGTTATTATATGAAAGGCTTCACAAAGAGAAGTTCTTATTTCATCAAAGGAAGCATCTTGTACCAATTCTTAGGAAGTCTAGGTTCTGTGCTTGCCTCTGACCCAATTTGTTATGAAATTCACTTCCCCCATTTGGGTTTCAGCTTCTTCGGCTGGAAAACACATCATCACAGAACTGCCAAAGAGATCAAATGCATAGTGTAGGAGTTCCCTGGTAGCCTAGCAGTTAAGGATTTGCGTTATCTCTTATTTATCTCTGTAGCCTCATACTTAGAATGTGCAGGGTGCTGTGGCTCAGGTTTGATCCTGGAATTTCTGCAAGCCACAGAAGGGGTCAAAAAGAGAAAAAAAAGCATAATTGTAAATGAACATGCCTTGAGGTGTCTGGAAATACTCGGATGGACATATCCCACAGCTCATGAAGCAGATGGATGCGGAGTGTGAGGAAGAGGTAAGAGTTGGAGAAGCAGATATGAGAATTGTCAGGTCCCTTCAGGGGGCTTAGGACTAAGCCCCACGGTCCTAAGGGGATCTGTGGTGGGTAATTTTATGTGTCAACTTGACTAAGCTAGGGGACATCCCAGATGGCTGGTAAAACATTATTTCTGGGTGTGTCTATAAAGATGTCTTCGTATTTGAATCAGTAGAGGATGTGAAGAAGATCACCTCCACCAAGGCCAGTGGGCACCTCCAATCACCCACGTGCCACTAAGGGACAGAACGGGACTAAAGGCAGAGGAAAGGCAAGTGCACTCTCTCAGCCCGGCATCATCTCCTGCCCTCTTCCCTCAGCAGTCCTGGCTCTCGGGTCTGCAGACGCAGGCGGGGACTCGCACCATCGGCCCCCTGATCCTCTGGCCTTCGGACCTGGGCTTATGCCATCAGCTCCCCTGGTTCTCAGGCCTTTGGACTCGGACTGAACCACACCACTGGCTTTCCTGGGTCTTCAGCTCACAGACGGAAGATCGTGGGACCTCTTGGCCTCCGTAATTGCATGAGTCAATTCTCATAACAAATCTCTTCATGCATATCGATATGCGTAGACTATTGGTTCTGATACTCTATAGAACCCTGACTAATTCAGGATCTATAAACCACTGTGTCCAAAAAAAAGAGGGATAGGGAAATTCAGAGCCCAGTCTACGCTTCATTGACGATATCCTTCTTGCTATCGTAATCGCAGTCCCATTCTTCCATTCCTACCACCCTCCCAGCCTGCCACCGTCTGCAGGGATCCACCCATTCCTTCCCCTCTGAAGCAGGATTCTCCGGCTAACTCACTCTTTGGACAGCTAAAAGTAGGGGTTATCTCAAGGACAGGCCTGTCTGTTTTTGAGCTTTCACCTCAGTCCCCTTCTGGTAGTCTGTGAGTTCCTTGGGGCTAGAGCACAAGACTTATTGCTCTCTGGAGCCACAGTTAGCATAGAGCCTGACCAAGAGCAGCTATTCGGCGAAGGTGGAAAGGAGAGAAAAGGGGAAGAAGAAAGGCAGGTTTTAGCAGGGAAGGGGAGGTAAAAAACAAAGTGGATGGGAAGGCAAACAGCAGCCATTGCGATCAAGAAGCGTAAGGCTAGCTGTCCTACCAACCCCTGCACCAGCTCAGCTCTCAGAACCCACCTCATACCACTGAAGAGCCGGGTAAGAGAGACCACGGTGCTTTCGTAGACGCAGACGTGGCCAGCTGGGTGAACAGAGCTAACCCAGGGAAGCTGGTTAGGACCTGGGGAGCCAGAGGGTGGCAGAATTCCCAGCCTGAGTGCTGCAAATAGATTTTAGCAAAATGAGGTCAACTGTTAGCATGATCGGGCCTCAGGCCAGGGAGGAGGGTGTAGACAAATGAGATGCTGACGTGTGAGCAGAGTCGGGGGTAAGGGTGAGAATCTGCAGGGTGCCAGCTGGCCTCCGAGAATCATGATCTTTCTGGAATCCCCGCTCCCATCTGTTCCCTCCACCCCTCCACTGCCCACAGAACCCTGTGTCCGGCAGATACAGACACTCAGCCCTGCTGCCAAAGTGTGTACTAGGAATTGCTTTTGTCATTTATACAGCTTCTGGGCTGAGAAGTCTTTTTAAGTCTGTTTAACCTGTAAGAGCTATTTCTGGGCCCTTCTCCCTTGTGGTTGTAGCCAAAGAAATAAAAAAATAAAAAATGCCTTAGCTGCCTCACCTATCCACAGACACTCCACAGTGAGTAGTTCTCCCCACAGCCAAGCTGGGCCAGGCTCTTCTCCCATCTCCCCAAGCCCGCAGCCCCGGAAAGGCTCAGCCTCCTTCTGCATAGCTTCCAGCATCCATCTCCCGGCACCTGTTCCCTGCTAGGCCTTGTGCTGAGTGCTGATGACAGATGAACAGAGAAGTTTCCACCTTTAAGGAGTTCCCGGTTTACAGAGTAACAGACAGGGAAACAGACTGTTCTAAAGAGAGCAGGTGCAAGCAGTGGCCGTGCCCCCGAAACTAACACCACGTCACAAGCCCACTGACGTCCCCAAAGCGGGGTGAGGGGGATAACAACAACGTGCTGCAGGTCCCCAGCGGACAGTAAGAGAGAAAGACTGAATACGGCGGGGAAGGGGCTGGAATGGCATCCTGGGCAAGGCCTGAGGGCAGGTTGCGACAGAACAAGGAGGAGAAAGAGGGCAGGGCAGAGCTGACAGAGACCAGAGCCACTCTGCCAGAGGCAGCCTCTCCTACCTACTGGGAGCTTTTCACTAACACCCGAGCCACCCAGGAAGGAGCACAAGGCGGGCCATCCTTTCCCCTTCACAGCTGTCCCCACCCCAATAACTACCGTGCAGGCCTCTCTCTGCCCCGGCTCATTACTCCTGCTAAGCGCACAAAGTAAGTGCACACAGGCCTCTAGCCTGAGACAACCTCAGTGGGCCTATACTCACAGGAGCTACCATGTACACGGGGGAAAACGGGGCAGAGAGGACCTTAGGGGCGTGCCCAAGGTCACGAGGCAGTCGGTTTGCTTGATTTCAGAGCTGGAACCCTTATGTCTTGTTTCCTCTACCCAAAGTGGAGGGGGGGATAATACAGTAGAAAAGGGCACTGAAATGCGAGTTAAAGACCCAGGTGTGAGTCACAGCTCCACTGTTAAAAAGACGAATGACCTCTTAAAACTCACCGCATCCCCTGAGCCTCATTCTGTCCCTCAGGGCACCACTGGCTGCCACGATGAGATGGCAGCTTGGGCCCCAAACTGAACACAGCCTCTGGGCCTCTGTGCTCAGAGAAAACCAGGCCCTGACTCCGGGCACTGTCAGGAGAGGCCCGGGTGGGCTGGCTTGGAGCCACCTCTGCAGGTGGAAAAGACGGGAAGGCACTGGGGCTGCTCCGTGGCCACATGAGGAGGACCGAGCTGCCTTCTGCTGTCAGAAAATGGAGCTGGGAGTTCCCGTCGTGGCTCAGCGGTAACGAACCTGACTAGTGTCCATGAGGACGTGGGTTTGATCCCTGGCCTCACTCAGTGGGTTAAGGATCCGACGTTGTCGTGAGCTGTGGTGTAGGTCACAGATGCGGCTCGGATCCTGTGTTGCTGTGGCTGCAGCGTAGGCTGGTGGCTGCAGCTGCGATTCAACCCCTAGCCTGGGAACCTCCATATGCCATAGATGCGGCCCTAAAAATGTATAGAGAGAGCCTAAAAAGCAAAAGGAAAAAAACAGAAGGGCCTTCATTAGGTCATTTATTCAAAACACAGATAAATGGTAGGGGAAAATATGTCCCAGGACCAGGGGGAAAAACAAAAGGCAACAAAGGACATGGAAGTGGTCTTTTCCCATTGCTCTGTCTCACACTTTCAAAAGATATAGACCTTCTGGAAAAGGCAAAACGATGGAGAAGTTAAAAAAAAAACAGTGACTTCCACAGGTTGAGAAGGAGCAAGAGTGAAACAGAGGAGCACAGAGGAACTTTAGGGCAGAGAAACCGTCCGTAAGGCACCGTACAGGTGGACGCGTGTCATTACACGTTTGCCCAAACCCACAGACTGCACAACACCAGGAGCGAACCATGATATCAGCTATGGGCTCTGGGTGATAACCACGGGCAGCAGAGAGTCATCAGTCGCAACCAGCGTGCC
Source organism: Catagonus wagneri (assembly GCA_004024745.2). NCBI lineage: Eukaryota > Metazoa > Chordata > Mammalia > Artiodactyla > Tayassuidae > Catagonus > Catagonus wagneri. The sequence goes on along the minus strand of PVHT020000037.1, from coordinate 9,809,444 downwards.
ACTGCGGTCAGGGACGCTGACGACAGGGAGACGTGCATGTATGCGGCAGGCGGCTTACGGAAGATCTCTGTACCTTCTACTCAATTTTTTTTTTGTCTTTTTGCCTTATCTAAGGCTACACCCACAGCATATGGAGGTTCCCAGGCTAGGGGTCTAACAGGAGCTGTAGCTGCCGGCCTACACGACAGCCACAGCAACGCGGGATCCGAGCCGCGTCTGCAACCTATACCACAGCTCACGCCGGATCGTTAACCCACGGAGCAAGGCCAGGGATTGAACTCACTACCTCATGGTTCCTAGTTGGATTCGTTAACCACTGAGCCACGACGGGAACTCCTTTCTATTCAATTGTGATGTTACCCAAAGCTACTCTGAAAAATAAAGTCTACTAAACATTTTTAAAACCACAAAAGGCACAGGCCCATTCACGGCTAGTGACACATCGGCTTGGGCACTTGTCAAGTCACAGGCACGGACAAGAAGATGCTCTGCTGCCCTGGACCCTGCCTGCCAGCTGCTTCTCGGCCTCGTTCTTGGCTCTATAGCACTCTGCTGCTGGCATCCTCAGCTGAGGCCAACAGCTCCCAAAGGGCACGGAGTAGGCCCTGAAGAGCCTGTCTGGTCAAGGTTAATTCCCTAAGAAATCCTACTGCTTTTGTGTTGAATTCACTCAGAATCAAAGAGGATGGCAAGGTTGGCCACTCCCACCCCACAGACCTTCAAAGGTGGAAGCACCTAATTCTCTCCATAACCCCGAGCAGAAGAGGCCAAGCGTCCTTAGGCCTGGGTGTGTCTATTGCTTCAGTAAAAACCCGCTGAGTCCCGTTCAGTTGTCTAAGGACAGCGGATGGTCAGCAGTCACTTCACGCCCCCTGCACAGCCCCAGCCCGCCAGGAACAGCTAAACGGCACTCGGCCCCTCAGGGGTCACCTGTCCTCCCTTCACACGCCCTTCACACGTGAGTATCTGTCCTGCTGCTCGGGTGTCTCCTCCGCCCAGCGTGCCTCTCCCGCCACCCCATGGAATAAGCCACATCCACCTTAAAGGCAGGGGTCACTGCCACCCCTTCTACAGGACGCCTTCTCCACCCGCCCTGGACCTCAGAAGCACTGGGTGCCTCTCCGACATATTCATTTTAAACCTTTAGTGCAGAATCTGAGTCATGGAGATCTTCCTGCGGGGCCCAGCGCAGCCCTGGCACAAAGCGGAGGTTTTTCTTAGGGCGTTTTACGAATGGCTTTTGACACCCGGCTGACGAAAACGGAAGACCATGTCACAACCTGGAGTGGAGGTGCTGCCTTGCGGGGGCTCCCGGGAAAGCCAGGACCTGGGTCCAGCCGCTCCCACCGCCTTGGGGCCCGGGCGCGGCAGCAGCCCTCTTCTCCACAGGACTCACAGAGAGGCGGCCCAAAGAGCACCGTGTCCAGGGCCTTCAGCTGCAGCTTCTGCCGATGGCTGCGGTCTGTCATCTTCAGCACCGTCCCCGTCATGGTGGTGTTGGTGACAGCCAGTCTGTTGGGGCGAAGAGCAGGGGCTCAGTTCCCGGCAAAGCAGGATTACCCACCCCTCCAGGAGCACTTCCATGACCCCGTGCTCCTGGTGACCGCTCCCTCTGCACTGCAGAGCACAGAGTCTGGACCCGCAGATCTCAGCTGAGTAAGCAGGACCCGTAAACACTCACAAGGGCTCGGTCACCCTCCCCTCCAGGCCACCGTCTCCTGAGTACTCTGCTCTCTGAGGACTGTCCGCCGTGACTGTTCCCGCTCCCCACTGCTGTGCTCCTCTTCCAGGGGTTACCCCCTGTTCACCTGTCCCCACACTTGTACTATTCGTAAATGCACTCTCCTGTCCAGCCCAGGCCAGGACGTCAGGCCACGGGACTCAACGACCCTGGGGACCTCTGAATTATCCTAATCCTAACACACTGTCATTAGATAGAAATCTGCTAACAACAAGCATTGCATTAGTCTTGTTAGCTGTATTTGAGTCACAGTAATTTACTCCCAATCCGATTATTGTCATTTATTCTCTCCAACCATAATGTCAATGATAACTTACTAAGAGAGGACCTGTGAACAAGGAAACAACATGGGAAACACTGGACTTCGTTTCTCTTCTGCTGGAATAAAGCGGATGTAGGAAGAAAGGGGTGCAAGGCAGGAAAGGCTGGAAAACCACTGGTGTGGGTCTCACGGGCTCTATTACACCACTCCACAAGACTGCTGCTCTTCTGTGATTCACGGCTTTGTTTCCCTAGTAGAAAAGCAGCTGCTGACGTCAGCGTGTAATTCACGCTCCTGCCTGGGCGTGCAGGAGCAGCCACTTGCTTCTCTAGCCCTGGGAAGCCATCAAGCCCACCGACGAGACAGGCGGGGAGACACTGTGACAGGGGGTCGGAGGTGGGGATGTCAGAGGATTGGGCTTCTGGTCCCAGCTCCATCCGTGACTCCCTTGTCTGAGCATAAGCTGCTTACGGGCCCTCAGTCCCCTTCTGTCAGCTTACGTAAGTCAGATGCTACCTACAAACCCAGGAGTTCTTGCGACTCCTCTTCAGAGCACTTCTAGCAAGTATACTGGCCTTCATCTAACTGATCCAAATAAGTGTCATGTTTTCTACAGTCTATTTGTCAAGTAAACCTGTGAACTTCTAAGCAATGAGAAAGGAGCGCACATTTAACAGGAAGCTGTATGTCTCGTACTGTTATGACGACTTTACATATAATACCTCATTTAGTCCTCACGCTTTAAGAACCCAGGTCTATCACTAGCTCCACTTTACAGATAATAAAACAGACTTGGAGGTAAGTACCCTGCCCAAAGTCACATAGCAAGTAAGTGGCAAAGGCAGGACACAACCCAAATCTGCTGGGTCCATCCCATCATCCCATGCTGCCCAGTGATGGGCCTAGTAGCAGCCCATTCCATCCCATGCCCCATGCTCTGAGGGCTCCGTGCTTCCTGCTGTCACTAAAGTGCCACAGCTTCCTCTACTCCTGTGCCTTGCCTGGCTGGCTCTGGTCTTAAATCCAATTCTGGTCACAGAAGGGCCGGGTGAGTTCATTATCTGAGAACTGACTTCTTATCCTACATTTCACAGTTTTAATCCAAGCCACAGCCCTTTGTCAAGATGGAACTGGCTAGGGATTGACAAGGTCCCTGAGGAAGAAACCCAAATTCTGGGAGTTCGCGTCGTGACACAGTGGTTAACGAATTCGACTAGGAACAATAAGGTTGTGGGTTCGATCCCTGGCATCGCTTAGTGGGTTAATGATCTGGCGTTGCCATGAGTTGTGGTGTAGGCTGCAGATGTGGCTCAGATCTGGCGCTGCTGTGGCATAGGCCAGCAGCAACAGCTACGATTAGACCCCTAGCCTGGGAACCTCCACATGCCGTGGGTGCGGCCCTAAAAAAAAAAGCAGAAGAAAAGAAACCTTAATCCTGGAACTTCATGGTCAATGACCCGTTCAATCACCTGCTTAACTGTCTCTTCCACTGAACACTGAGTTCCTCACATGAGAGGCTGAACAAGTCTTTGTCCTCAGGGCCCAAGAGAGACCACGGCAGGTGGTAAGTGCTTGGTAAAGTTTTGTTAAATAGAACTAAACTGAGTATTTCCAGGAAGCCTATTTTCAACCACATGGGGCAAAAAAAAAAATGCCGGGGGAAAAGCAAGGCACTTAGAACAAGACAGACCTGAGTTCAAATCACAGCTCTGCCACTTACCAGCCTTGATAATCATAAAATATTTGAAATTCAGTTTGCTCCCCCCAAAGTTGGAAGAGTAATTCCTCCCAGGATTGTGAGAACCCACTGAAGTATTAAGTAGGAAAGTACTCTCTAAAGGGATGTACACACATTAAGTTATTACTCTCTCCAGAATAGTGAGAGGCTGTGAAAAAGAGGCTGCAGGCAGCAGAGGAGGGACCAGCCAGCCCAGCTAGGCCTGGACAGCAGCACCCGGGAGCTCTCTGGCTGGAAGCTGCAGGGTGTGGGCATTCCAGCGGCTGCATCTCCCCCTTTCCCCTTTGCTGAAGCTCGTAACCAGATGCGCGGACATAATAAGATGCCAGGTTACACATAATCCGCACTTACCAGGCAGTAAACCCTTTGAGGGCAAGGGCACACTGCTGTCATCTTTATCCCCAGCACCCAGCACAAGTGCCTGGCACAGAGCAGGTACCCAGTAAGTATTGGTTGAATGAATAAGTAAATGGATTAATGACTGATTGACGTGTGGCGCTAGTGTGACATAAAGAGAAGTCAAAGCAGGACTCCAGCCCCTCCCCAGGCCCACCCGAAGTCTGAGCACACTGTGTCTGCACGGGGGCCAGAGCTGGGCCACAACAGCGGCTGGAAGAACCATTCCCGAGAGGAGGTTGGGGCCAATGGCAGGCAGCCCCCACCTCTGCACCTTGCCTTCAGAGTAGGTCAACTGTACATGGTTCATCCAGGGGAGGCTACAAGAGCCTTGAGATCCCAGGGCAATGAAAGAGGCAGCTGCCGGGTGGGGACAGCAAAAGAAAAGAGAGACAACACAGGATTCGAAGTCTTCCCAGATCTAAGATCACAAATCACAGTTTGCCTCTAACCAGCCGTGTGACCTTGGAAACACTACTTCGTCAGGTTCATCATCTATATATAATACTATATATAATAATACCTACCTTACAGTGTTGACATAAGAATTAAACCAGATACTGCATAGAAAGTGCTGCGAAGAGTGCCTGGCATGTGCTAAGCACTCAATAAATGGCAGCTATTAGTACTATTCCCAGGATTGACAGAAATATTACATAATAGATGAGAAATACCCATTATACTTTACAGCGAGTGCACAATAGATGTTAGAAGTCCATAGATTCTGCCCTAAAGGGGGTGAAACTTCACTTAACAGGGGAGAGCAACCTGAAGGGCGGCCAAGCCCAGCCCGCTCCCCAAACCCCCGGGCAGAGAACCAGTTGCCTCCTGACCTTGGCATGGCATGGCCGCTGAGCTGCAGCTTCCGGAAGGTCTCCTCATACTGAGGCAGCTCCACGTATGTGATCAGCCACTGCACCACCTCATCCACGGTCCAGTTGTACACTGCGGGAAGAGACACACAAGGCCATGACTCCAGAGTGCAAGCACTGCCTGCACCTGCTGTCACTGTCACGATGACGGTGACGCCCTCACCACGCGTCCACGTGTTTAACGCCCTCACTCCCGTAAAAGCCCAAGTATGAAAGAAGCACACAATGCACCTTCCGTTTGACCTATAGGAGGCGGACTTTTTCTTCTACTACGCTGGTAACTGGGATGAAATAATTTTGAATTGTAATATCATAATAACAGCGTGATACTAACAGAAGCCATCGTTTAGGAGTTCCCTTCGTGGCTCAGTGGTTAAAGAATCCAACTAAGAACCATGAGGTTGTGGGTTCGATCCCTGGCCTTGCTCAGTGGGTTAAGCGTTGCCATGAGCTGTAGTGAAGGTTTGCAGACGCGGCTCGGATCCCGCGTTGCTATGGCTGTGGCGAAGGCGGGCAGCTACAGCTCCTGTTAGACCCCTAGCCTGGGAACCTCCATATGCCGCGGGTGCGGCTCTACATAAAGGCAAAAAGACAAAAAAAAAAAGAAGAAGCCATCGTTTACATAGCACTTACTGTGTAACAGGTACTGAGCTAAGCACCTCACATCTCTTAGCTCGCCAATCTGCACAACTACTGTGTGAAGAATATTTCTCATTTTATCCCTATTTTACAGATGAAGAAACTGAGACACAAAAAAGTATATAATTTCCCCAAAGTTATCCAGCCAAGAACTGGTAAAGCTAATATTTGGACTTAAGAAGTCTGGCTTCATAGCCCTTGCCCTAGTCATTATGTCACGAATATCATACATATAACATTTTTTAATTTATATAAAGTGTGTGTGTCGCATACACGTATATCCTCTCTGACGCTGCTGGAAACTTTCATTCAGAGGCAAGTCTGAGCCAAGAGCTGAATCCAGATGAGTCAGATCATACCTGTAGACAGACCCATTGATTCATTTTTCAGTTGTGGACAAAGAGTAACCTCCCTCCTCCCCTTTTATTTTCTGTGGCCACACCTGCGGCATAGGGAAATTCCTAGGCCAGGGCTTGAATCCAAGCTTCAGCCATGACCTACGCTGCAGCTGCAGCAATGCCAGATCCTTTAATCCACTGTGCTGGGTTGGGGATCAAACCCGTACCTCTGAAGCGACCCAAGCCGCTGTATCGGGAACTCCTAAATTTCCCCTTTTGCTTATATCCGACTGATAAGATCTTCTGTCATAACAGGAGCCAGTTCTAACTGAAACAGTGACCGAGTAATCACGCACAACACGGCAAATCACGCCATTCTCGTCTGTGGACCGCTGTGCCTAATCATTTCTTCAGCACTGTTAAGAACATGACTTTTTTTTAAAATGGACAATCATAAAAATAGTCCTTTAAAGTCATTTTAATTTGTGTGGTGTTTAGCCACACAGATAACAAATTTAATCTCCATACTTTGTCAAGAGTCAACAATAAAGACTTAATAAACAAGGAATATGTTCAAGCCAGGGAAAGGGCGAATGACATCCTGCTGTATTACATAAATCAAAGTTTCACAGTTGCTGGAATAGAGAAAGACAGTGGGAGGGCTGAGTCACTAGACAGCAGCCACTGACACGGCCATGCTGAACACAAAGAGCCTGCGAACAACTGAGCTTCAGCAAAAAGGTGTCGTTTTACGGGATCTGAAACGTGATTTTATTTACTGTATCAGCGTGGTTTTGTTTACACTTATAAACATATTTTATATAGCAACTTAAACTCCCTTTTATGTTTGTACATATTTAAATACCATTATAATCCAAACAAGTTAGGTCTGCTTTACAGGTCCAAGATCAATTATTTCCCTTAAAAGGAATTTGTACATTCCTCAAGTTTGAAAACTACTGCTGTGAGCAGCAAGACACCAAAAAAGTTTTGAAGCAGAATGCAATGGTGAGATTTGTTAGGCTCCTCTCTTAAGATCCATATCTTTCCCTAAAACCGACCTTCACCAGGACGCTGGCTAATTCACCTGAACAGTTAGGAGACATCGAAGTCAGGGACCAGGTCCTACTGATTTCTGCTCACCCCTCTGTCTTTCAAACTTCTTATAGAGTGGCTTCAGTAAGAATGTACTCAGAGAATAACAACCCCAGCTGAGGAGTCTGAGACATGCTCCGAATGTGGGCTCCGAACAGCAACCGCCGTCTTCCTAGACAAACGCCCGGCCCAGACGGAGGTTAACTCCCGCCACGCTCGTCCTCTGGCAAGTGCGCCCCAAGTCTCAGGCTGTTCCTGTCACTCGCACGTGAACTAGAGAAGACAGAAGGCTGGGCCCTGCGCCTCCATCCTCCTACCGTCCCTGCGGTGGAGCCAACACACGGCACACAGCAGACACTCCTAAAGACATCCCAAATGCTCTAGTCTCTCAGTGTCCTCAGGAAGCTGCTGGGGCTCAGGAGGAAAGCTCCGAGGCCCCGGAGCAGCTGCGGAGGCACAGGAAAGGAGCCGGGCAGGGGATGAGGAAGGCCTAGTGTGCCCGGACACATCCAGAAGACAGGGTCCCAGACGCTGAGGGGGAAGGCGCTGAGTCATCGCCTGGTCGAGCTCTGAATTTCCAGGCTAGAATACATCAGAGGGAAGAAAGAGTTTAATTTCCAAAGGGCATGTTCAAATCCTAGGGCAGGGCAAAGGAGGGATGACAGAGCTGGGGTTAGAGAGCTGGAATGAGCGAAGTAGAATGGACTGGCCTTTTATTCCTAAAAATGAATATATGCCCACACACATTACAAACACGGTCGCTTGCTACGGTCCAGAGTGTCAGTTAATGAAGGCCCGGCAGGGTGGCACAAGAGGTGAGGCAAACATGCAAGTGCCAGCCTGCAAGGGCGGAGAACAACACACTCCTGTCCCTACTCTCCAGGAAGCCTGGCATCACCCAGCATGGCGTGCGCAGTGGAAAGGCCACGTCATGTCTCGTTGCTAGAAAGGCCTGAGGCCAGCAGGTCACAAGGGCCTTTTGTCTACAGGGGAGACGCCCTGATACAAGCCTGAGCGTAGGCCCTGGGCACGCAGGAACTCTCCCATCCGCGCCTACACGTAGCGGGGGAATCACTCTAGACTGGGCTTTCTCAGTCTCTGCTCCACTGGCTTTTTGGACAGGTCAACTCCTTGTTGCAGGGGCTGCTCTCATGCATCGCAGGACATTAATAACATCCTTGGCATCCACCCACCAGATGCCAGCAGCATGCTGCCAGTCATGACAATCAAAAATATCTCCTGGAGTTCCCGTCGTGGCGCAGTGGTTAACGAATCCGACTAGGAACCACGAGGTTGCGGGTTCGATCCCTGCCCTTGCTCAGTGGGTTAACGATCCAGCATTGCCGTGAGCTGTGGTGTAGTTGCAGACGCGGCTCGGATCCTATGTTGCTGTGGCTGCAGCGCAGGCCAGTGGCTACAGCTCCGATTAGACCCCTAGCCTGGGAACCTCCACATGCCGCGGGTGCGGCCATAAAATGACAAAAAAGGCAAAAAAATATATATATATCTCCAGGAGTCCCTGTCATGGTTCACTGGGTAGCGCATCTTACTAGCATCCATGAGGACGCAGGTTCGATCCCTGGCCTTGCTCCGTGGGTCAAGGATTCAGCGTTGACGTGAGCTGTGGTGCAGGTCACACACGTGGCTTGGATCCTGTGTTGCTGTGGCTGTGGTGTAGGCCGGCAGCTGCAGCTTGGATTTGACCCCTAGCTGGGAACCTCCATATGCTGCAGGTGTCGGACTAAAAAGCAAAAACAGAAATCTCCAGATACAGCCAAATGGTCCCTGCAGAACAAAACCATCCCGGGCTGAGAACTACTGCTCTAAACACTACATTAAGTGAGGCTAAGGTCTGTAGCGGGACCTGGTACCACTCTTCAATGAGCATGGACTCTGAACATAGTCAATCCCCACATAGCTAAGCTACAGGAAAAAGGATGATGACTTCAGCATGTCAGGGCAAACCTCAAGGCAGGTGTTTTTTGGGTTTTGTGCTCCACGTATCATTCTGCTACCTAGTAGATGTCCTACCTAGGTAAGACCTGGCAGCTTGGTGTTGCCCATTCAGAGTCGCTGCCACCTGAACAAAGTAAGCTGGGATGAGCTGCATCCTTGTCAGAGAGCAACCCCGTGTTCCAGCATGAAGCTCGCACTCAAGAGTCAAGGTGAGATACCAGGGCCTCCTTGTCCCTAAGTACCTAAAAGTTAAAGTCTTGTTCGGCTTTCTCATTCCAAAAGAGAAAATAGGAAGAATCCCCAGGCCAAAGTGAAGAAACGACAGGTACAGAGAGCAGTGGCTGTCAGTGAAAGGACTCGGAATCTGGCAGAGAGCTGAGAACAGAGAGCTCCAAATGACTCACACAACCAAGTCCTAGGAGGACGTTCAAGCAAGAGGTGGTCTTTAAAGTCTTGACTCCCTCACCCACCTAAGCCTGTCCCCGTAGCTCCCAGAGACATCAGACTACATCTCCATGTAAGATGACAATCAATACTGCACAGAACTGGAGAAGGCCAACCCCTGGGGGTTGTCCTTTACAAGAAAAATGCACAAGGAGTTCCCACCATGGCACAGTGGGATCAGCCGTGTCTCTGCAACACCAGGATGCATGTTCAATCCCTGGCCCGGCACAGTGGGTTAAAGGATCTGTCATTGCTGGCTGCTGCAGCATAGGTTGTAACTATAGCTGGGATCTGATCTCTGGCCTGGGAACTCCATATGCCATGAGGCTGGAGGAGAGGAGAGGGGAGGGGAAGAGAGGGGAGGGGAGGGGAGGCTTATATCATTACTTCTAAAAGCCTAGTAGAACACAAACATTTTCTCAAGACAAAGTTCAGAGTAACACTATAATGCCAGGTTCTTTTGCTTTCAGCTAATCATATTCTTTAGTTAGGATTAAAATTAATAAAGGTGGCTTTGGTGGAACTATAGACTCTCATACTAAGTGAAGTAAGTAGAAAGAGAAAGACAACTATCATAGGATATCACTTATATCCAGAATCTAATATACGGCACAAATGAACCTTTCCACAGAAAAGAAACTCATGGACTGGGAGAACAGGCCTGGGGTTGCCGAGGAGGAGGGGGAGGGAGTGGGATGGACGGGGAGTCTGGGGTTAACAGACACAAACTATTGCCTTTGGAGTGGATAAGCAACGAGGCCCTGCTGTATAGCACAGGGAACTATATCTAATCCCTTGTGATGGAGCATGATGGAGGATAACGTGAGAAAAAGAGTGTATGTACGTATGTGTGACTGCGTCACTTTGCTGTATAGTAGAAAATTGACAGAACACTGTAGACTGACTATAATGGAAAAGATAAAAACCATTTAAAAATTAAAAAAATAAATTTCACATCCAGGAAATGTGAGAAGAAATATCAATGACGTCCTCTTTTTAGAAGAAAGGAAGCCACGTTCTAGAAGGAAACCCTCTAGTGCCTCCCACCACCCCTTACTTCAACGGGCGCTGTTACCATTTCCGCTGACTCAAATATTCAAACAACTCCATGTCTCAAAGATTCTACAAAATTTACCTGGCGCCTCCTCTTTTAAAGAGCTGCCACGCCCCCTGTCTACACACTGTCTCTCACTGTCACTACCCTGGGTGAGTCTGTGACCCAGTCTATGCCAGTCGGGTTCTCCCTCCACTACTTGACGCTTGAGCAAAGACACTTAGACATGAAAAATGAATGTAGCCGAGACATCTGATAGGAACCAACTGCAAGAGGCCAATTTCGCAGTCCCCACTGCTGGGATCTCTGGAGTTGTCCTTGCTCTCAACTCTTCCTCAGCCCTGTTAGTTCAGCTCTTCCTTACTTAATCACTTAATTCTGTATCATAAAGAATTTGGCTGGTTCTTGTCTTCAGGTCAGTTTCCCTGGGGATAGGAGAATCTTGGTTATTCACGTTGGGCCCCCTGGATTACACAAGTTCACGCTAATGAGATGACTCCGGATGGGGGCTGGTCACCAGAAAGCTCAACTAGGCGACTAAAGGACTAGGGCTTTTTTTTTTTTTTTGTCTTTTTGCCTTTATCTAGAGCTGCACCTGTGGCATATGGAGGTTCCCAGGCTAGAGGTCTAACAGGAGCTGTAGCTGCCAGCCTTCACCACAGCCACAGCAACGAGGGATCCGAGCCGCGTCTGCAACCTACACCACAGCTCACGGCAACGCCGGATCCTTAACCCACTGAGCAAGGCCAGGGATCGAACCCGCAAACTCATGGTTCCTAGTCGGATTCGTTAACCACTGTGCCACGACGGGAACTCCAGGACTAGGGCTTTGAGCCAGGTCGTACCAGCCCAACCTTTGGGGAAGAAGAGGGGGGCTGGAGATTGAGTTCAATCATGTGATCAATCGATCAGGACTAAGTTATAGGAAATCCCAATAAAAACGAGGCTGGACAATGAAGCCTGGTTGAGCTTCATGTCTGCACTGAAGACTGATGTGCCAGGAGAGTGATATGCCCTGATATCATATGGGGATATCAGGGCATCTCCCTATGGGGAGAAGACACAGAAGCTCCACATTTAGGACCCTCAAGACCCTGCCAGGTAGGTGTCTTCTCTGGCTGGTCCTGATTTTTACCCTTTATAACAAAATTGCAATCATAGGCATAGCTCTTCCCTGAATTCTTAGAGTCATTTAGCAAATTACTAAACCTGAGGGAATTGTGGGAACCCCTGATTTTGCAGCCAGTTGATCAGAGCACAGGTCGTCTGGAAACACCCAAAGGTTATGGCCAGTTTGTTGTCTGAGACGAAGGTAGTCTTGTTGGGTACTGCTCCCTTTTCTTATAAAGTCTCCATTAACCCTGGATAGTTAAGGACAGAATTGTATTATATTACTGCACTTAATCACTCTCTCTGCCTCATCTTCTCCTGCTGTAAATGGAAATTATCATAGTACTTATACCTCATAAGATTTTTGTAAGAAATAAATGACTTAATATATGTAAAGCACTCAAAATACTGCTTGGCATATATTAAATATGAAAGTACTAGAGTAGTTTTAGTTGTTTTTGTTTTTATTATTAAATGCCAGGTCTGGCTAACGTAGAGATTACCAGGCTTTTCAGCTTAAATCTAAATAACACAAAGAAAAGACTGGCTCCAACATCAGTCAGAAAAAGTTAACAACACTAATCACATAGATGGTACTGACATTAGTCAGCTAATGTTCTGAATACAAACAACCACTGCTGATAGCTGTATCGTCCAGAAAAACTCGGGCCAGCAGTCTGAGCCAGCGCCAGAACGGTGCATGCTTTCCATAGCTCTGGAAATCATCACTCCAGAGAGACTAGGCACCGTACTTGTAATAATGAAGCAGATTTTTTGGAGAAACAGTACACAAGAAAATTCTCACTTATAGTTTGTCAAACCATCAGCCATGACACACGGTAAGCAAACCCCAAAGGGGGCACATGTATAACTTCCAGCTGAGCTAAGAGCTACGTCACTGCGCACTGACATGTTCTCTGCTCATCAGTGATGGACACCAACTCTTCGGAACGTACTCCTTTGTCTTCCATCTTCCTGCCTTTTAGAAAATGCTCGGAAGTAGTCCAATTAGTTGCTGAGTCCAGAAATAAAGTTCTTAACCAGGAAACTGTCTCGAGCTGTTTTCCGATGTTATGATTTAGTCCCTCTATTCTGCCTTCTCTTGGTCACTTTCCCTTCCCAGCTACTCCTCTTTGGCCTTGCAGAAGGCCAGGAATGCTCTCCCTGCCATCCTTCATTCTAAGTTCCTGCTTATGACACCCACTCTTAAAACCCAGGCGCCATGGCCTCAAGTTATTACAGAAAAAGAAGAAAACTAAAATAAAATGGTACTGTTGGAAGATTTTTCCTGGCAGTGCTGGTGTCAGTCCAAAGATCATTTATATGCTTGGTCTCTCAGACAGCCTGAGCTGCTCAGAGCTATTAAATAAAAGTCCCCGCGAGGAACTCAGCTTCTAAAGATTTCCAGTAAGCTATCTGTAGAGCTAACTTATGCTTCTTCTAAATTGATAAAACAGGAGTTCCTGTCATGGTGCAGCGGAAACAAATCCAGCTAGGAACCATGAGGTTGCAGGTTCGATCCCTGGCCTGGCTCAGTGGGTTAAGGATCCGGCGTTGCCATGAGCTGTGGTGTAGGTTGTAGATGAAGCCCAGATCTGGCATTGCTGTGGCTGTGGCGTAGGCTGGCAGCTGTATGATTCGACCCCTAGCCTGGAAACTTCCATGTGCCTCAGGTTTGGCCCTAAAAAGCAAAAAATAAAATAAAATAAATTGATAAAACGGAGTTCACAAGAAGCATCAGCCTGTCCATCCTAGAACCAGGATTAGAATCCAGGTCTTCCTGTTGAAATCCATCTATAAATACAGCTCCATCTATATTGCAGATGATCTCTTCCAGAACTAAATTCTATAATCCTAGGTAAAGTTTTCATTTACTAAGTTCAACATGAGTCAGCAAAGTGATGTGACTGCTGCAGACACCAGTATCTAATCAGACCACATTAACAGATGCACAGGGTCCAGAACGGAGAAGCTGACAGTCCAGCTCAGCTCTGTGCTGATCAAACCACACCTGGGGGTCTGCACCCAGTTCTAGGAGCCACGACCCAAGGAAGACACTGACAGAAGTGCCCACATGCAGGAAACCAAGAACAGGAGGCTGGGGGGAAAAAGTTTTCTTCAAAGAACTAGAGCTATTTAACCTGGAAGAGAAGACTCAGGAGAGAGCCCATCTGCACTTCAACTGAATCTTTGAATCACTGAGGACTCAGCAGAGCCAGGACCAAGAGGGGAGCTTCAGAAAAAAAGTGCTGCCTCAAAAGTCCAGCCAGCTCCCGACATCTGGAGATGGAGCAACCAAAGAGACTCCTCTGGGGCGAGGGGGAGCTGGTGAGGAGAGGGGCAGGGATAGGAGTGAATCCAGTAAGAATTCTAACGAAGAACAGCTCCGACTCTGCCCGGAGCATCTTGCCCATTCCCAGCACAGTGACTCTACTCAGCACCTCATTCAGTCTCTACAGAGCCTCTAGGCAGTGACTGGATGTAGATCCATTTTAGTCATTTGTTCTTTACTAAGCATCGTATACTCAGGTCCTTTAAAGGCCAAACCGCTACCCACATTCTCTAAACCTCCCAGCAACGAGGATCGACAACCAGGCTGCCTATTACCTTCTGAGGACTTCCATGCCTTCCACAAGTCCTCCACGCTGATGAGCTTATCCTCACCATGGAAGGTGCTGTGTTTCACTGTTGGGTCGTGGTAATTGAGGTCTTCTCTCAGGAACTGCAAGGGAAACGCACACAAGTCACAAGAGATGCCTGGGAGCCAGCCCACCAGGCCAGCTAGTAACCACAGCCCATCCCATTTGCCCGGCGCACAGCGTATCACATCGTCCATGCACATTCTACCTGCATGTGTCCTCCTTGCCAACTACACTGTCTTTTTTCTTTGTTCTAGGGGCGGCATATGGAGGTTCCCAGGCCAGGGGTCGAATCAGAGCTGTGGCTGCCTGCCTAAGCCACAGCCACAGCCATGCCAGATCCGAGCCACATCTGTGATCTACACTGCAGCTTGCAGTGACACCTGATCCTTAACCCACTGAGTGAGGCCAGGGATTGAACCTGCATCCTCATGGGTACTAGTCAGGTTCATTTCCGCTGAGCCACAACAGGAACTCCTAGACTGTCTTTTCTTCTTTGTTATGCTTCACTTGAAAACAAAAAAACATGAGTAAGAAATTCCTTCCTCATATTTTTTTGGCTGCCCCGTAGCACACAGAAGTTCCCAAGGCCAGGATCAAACCCATGCCATAGTGGTGACCAAAGCCTACAGCAGTGACAACGCCAGATCCATAACCCACCACCAGGTAACTCCAATTTTTTAATTAGAGAAGGGGAAGGAAGAATTAACAACTTTTGAGCATTTATCTGTACACTAAGCAGCATTCCAAGAATTTCAATTTTCTCCCCAATCTGAACAACCAATGAACTATCACACCTATTTTACAACTGAGATCAGTAATACTCTCGAAGAACACAACTTGCCCCCAAGTTCTCAAAGTGTTAAATTTTAAAGAGATTAAATTACTTGCTGTGATGATTTAAAAATATGCCCACAATTCTTTGACAATCCTCCCACAAAAGTTGAATTCCCCTCCCCTTGAACACAGGCTAACATTAATGACTCATCTCCTAACAAACAGAATGTGGCAGCAATGATGTCGAATGACTTCCAAGGCTAGGTCAGAAATGGCAGTGCACTTTCCACCTGGCTCTCTCCCTTTCCAGACACATGCCTTGGGAGCTCTGGGCCAATGTGTAAGAGGCCTGGCC
Source organism: Catagonus wagneri (assembly GCA_004024745.2). NCBI lineage: Eukaryota > Metazoa > Chordata > Mammalia > Artiodactyla > Tayassuidae > Catagonus > Catagonus wagneri. The sequence goes on along the minus strand of PVHT020000037.1, from coordinate 9,794,028 downwards.
ACCCTGAAGGTATCACGCTGGAGAGATCATGTGGAAAGACCATACAGAGTTGGAGATGTCTGAGCAGTCCCAGCTGCCTGAGTCCTCCAGCCCAGGAGTCCCACACGTGGGTGCCCAAGACTTCAGGTCATTCTAGCCCCCAGCTTTTGAGTTATTTCATCTGATGCCAAGTGGAAACAGATGCGCTGTCCCCAGTTAGCCAAGCCCAGATTGCAGAAACATGACAAAATAAATGTTATTGCTGTTTAAAGCCACTACATTGGGGGGAAGTTTGTTATTCAGCATTAAATAGCTGAAACATCCGCTCAGGGTTATAGCTGATAAGTGGCAGTATTCCAACCCAAGATATCTAGCTTTAGAGTCTAAAATCCACCAGCATCGTATATGCTGTCCTTTAGTTATGTGGATTTTTTTCATACTCTATCTTTACAAGAAAAAGAAAAGCAAATTTCAAAGCTTTTCGAAATTTAACTGGTAATTAATTTCACAGATATCCATTCAGCCTGGTCCTTAACCACATTATTAAGTACAAGACTGAACACTGGTCACCACTTTCCACAGTGCCTCAAACATCAAACAAATATGGAGCTCTGATCACTACTGTCACAAGAACACATTTTATCAGAATTTTCAGGAAACGTCTCATCCATCTTTCATTCTCCCCAGCATCTAAGACAGGGTGTGACCCAGAGCAATGTCAGCAGACGGCGCTGACTACATGAATAAACAGATGACAGAGTGGTCCAGGTTCCTGCATCTATGATCACGGGATGGTTTTCTCCCCTGGGTTTTTCCAACAATAAGACATCTTAAGGATGTCTTAAGGACTTAAGGACTCAGGAGACAAGTCTTAAGAGAGTCCACACTGGAGCACTTGGCCTAGTTAGGGTATACATAAGCTGTTGAGCACAAGCAACCTGACAACGTCCACAACTGTAATGAAACACCGTCCAATACAACTTTCTGCAATAATGGAAAGGTTCAATATCTGTCCAGTCCAAACAACTGCCACTAGGCACAGGTGGCTATGGAGAACTGATAATGTGGCTAGTATGCCTAAAGAACTGAAATTTAAAAAAAATTAAGTTTAAATGGCCGCAGGTGGCTAACAGCTGCCTACTGGAGTGCAGCCTTAGTGTAGTGTGCTACCTTCCTGGGGTACAGGTATGGAGGCTGGACTGGTGTAGGGACTCAAGACCTCAGGGAGACGAGGAATGAGAGCAGTGCTCACATGCCTACGTTTAAGTTTACAGTCCTCTGGCCACAACTAAACCCAGGTCCCTTCTGACACTTATGGGCTAGGTTCTCCAGCTCCCCAATATCTCACCTGAAATTGGTGAGAAAACCTACTTTTTCTTTTTTTTTCTTTTTTTCCTTTTTAAGGCCGCACCCGTGGAAGTTCCCAGGCTAGAGGTCAAATTGGAGCTGCAGCTGCCGGCCTATGCCACAGCCACAGCCACGGCAATGCCAGATCCAAGCTGCATCTGTGACCTACACTGCAGGTCATGGCAATGCCAGATCCTTAACCCACTGAGCGAGGCCAGGGATTGAACCTGCATCCTCATGGATACTAGTCAGGTTCTTAACCCACTGAGCCCCAACGGAAACTGAAAATCTACTTTTTAATAAGAAGTAAGTGACATGGTGAAGCGTCCAAAGCAAGGAGATTTTATCAGAGATTAGATAGGTAAACTGACTAATGTATTCTCTATATTTGGATTTTTTAAATAGCTCTTTATGCCATCTTACATCCAATGGATTGTATGCTATAAATGGTGATTCTCAACATTTTTTCCCCAAGGTGCTACCCAGTATCCCAGCTCCATTCATTAATTTATCTGTTTCCATGGAAGAAACCTAAATGTCCATCAAAAGATGAATGGAAAAAGAAGTGGTATGTACATAAGATGGAATACTACTCAGCCTTAAAAAAGTATGAAATGATGCCACGTGCAGTGATACAGACAGACCAAGAGATTATCACAGTAAGGAAATTAAATCAGAAGACAAGGCAAATACCATATGATATCACTTATTGTGGAATCTAAAAAACGATACAAATGAACTTATCTACAAAACAGAAACAGACTGACAGTCATAGAAAACAAATACGGTCATCAAAGGGGCAAGGGGGAAAGGGATAAATTAGGAGTTGGGAGTTAACAAAGAGAAAGAGAAACTATTATACATAAAATAGATAAACAATAAGGTCCTACTGTAGAGCACAGGAAACTATACTCACTATCTTACAAAAACCTATAATGGAAAAGACTATGAAAAAGAATATACACACATACAGACACATATATATAGATACACACACCCACATATATATACATATATACACACATACACACACAGACATATATATATAAAAATCTGGGTAGTTCCCATTGTGGCTCAGCAGTAACAAACCCAACTAGTAACCATGAGGACATGGGTTCAATCCCTGGCATCGCTCAGTGGGTTAAGGATCCGGCAATGCTGTGGCCTGTGGTGTAGGTCGCAGATGCAGCTCGATCCCGAGTTGCAGTGGCTGTGGTACAGGCTGGCAGCTGCAGCTCCAAATTCTACTCCTAGCCTGGGAACCTCCATATGCCGCACATGTGGCCCTAAAAAAAGGCAAAAAAAGGAATCACTTTGCCACACACCAGAAAATAACACAACATTATAAATCAACTATACTTCAGTTAAACAAACAGATAAATAATGAATGCCTCGGGACATAAAAAAATTTATCTTTCATTCATTTTTGGGAAAACATTATTTAATAAGAAGTTATTGTGTGTAGCAATGACAACCTCACATGTACTTGGGTACATTTTCTAGGTGCTCCACTCTTTGGCACTAAATCATATTTCCATTTTTGTGCTAGCACTTGACTATGTTATTATACTTGTGTCTTTTTGTTGTTGTTGTGTTTTGTTTTTTTTTTGTGTGTGTGCATTTTTAGGGCCGCACCACAGCATATGGAGGGTCCCAGGCTAGGGGTTGAATAAGAGCTGTAGCTGCCAGCCTACGCCACAGCCACAGCAACGGGGGATCCTTAACCCACTGAGCGAGGCCAGGACTCGAAACTGCATCCTCATGGATGCTGATCAGATTCGTTTCTGCTGAGCCACGATGAGAACACCTATTATACTTTTAATTTTAATTTAATTTTATGTTATGCTTTTAAAAGTTTTTTAATGTCTTGACCCCCTTTCCATGGCTCCTATTTAGAATATTTCTTGTCAATCTCAGCTGCTTATTTTTCAAAGTGAATCTTAAAGCAATTTTGTTAATTTTATTGAGAGTCTGACTGCTCCCCCTGGGGACCAAAGTGATGAGACCAGATATAAGGACATCTTGGGGAAGACACAGTTACAAGCAATCTGAGACAGCCAGTCTGGGGGCAGAAATTCATTCATTCATTTATTCAACAAATATAAGATTTCCATGTACCAGGCATAGATCCAGGCACTAGAAATGCAGTAAGTAGTAAATAAAACAGACAAAGATCTTTGTCCTCATCGAGCTAGCATCCCATTTGGCTGAGAGACAATAATGTGTATAAAGCAGGGAAGATCACCAGAGAAGGCCAAGGGTAGTGGTATTCGTGACTTAACAGCTTCATTAGAGGAGTCAAGGAAGGCCTCAATGAGAAAGTAACTTCTAAGCAAACGTCTGCAGGAGATGTTAGAGAAAAGCAAGCAGAATAACTGAAGAAGGAGCATCCCAGGGATAGGGAATGGCCAATGCAGAGGCCCTGGGCCAAGAACAAGTACGTTCAAGGCACAGCGAGGAGGCCAGGGTGGCCAAAGAGAAACCAGTAAGGTGGTAACTGGTAGGAGATGAACTCAGGGAAGCCACGGGGGTCCCTCCTAAAGACCCCTGTAGGCCATCATGAGGACTCCGACTTCTGCTCGAAGATGGGAGCCGCTGAAGGAACTGGAAGAGATGTGCCATGTGACTGCATGTACATTCTTTTGGCCTCGCCCACAGCATGAGGAAGTTCCTGGGCCAGGTGACCCAAGCCACAGTGGTGGCAATGACCCACTGGGTGATCCTTAACCCACTGGGCCACCAGGGAACTCCTGCACTGACATTTTTAAAAGAGTTTCTCTGGACGCTGTGTTGAGAAGCAGCCCCCAGGCAGGCAGGGCAGGGGCAAGGAAGCCAGGCAGCAGCAGTAATAATCAAGGTGTGAGCTAATGACGGTCTGGAACAAAGCAGCTGCGCAGAGGTAATGAGACGGTGGCAGGTTCTGCATGTATTTTGCAGAAATTAAATTTCTAATCTTCATAATTTTTTAGTTTTGACTCCTCAGGTCCTTCAGTTAGTGCCCACTTTAGTCCTCCTGGGCACCAACCCAGACTCTCTTACTCTAAGGCTAGAGAAACTCATGTCACATGCAGGCAGTATGAACAGAAGTGCCCAGATCTCTAAGAAAGGGGTTTTTCTACCCTTACCAGCTAACCCCAGGAGACAGACCAGCTACATACAGGGAGCCAACAAGAAACAGGCTCCCCCCCTTTTCTTTTCTTTTTTTTTCCCTTAAGGGCGCACCTGCATCATATGGAGGTTCCCAGGCCCAGGGTCCAATAGGAGCTACAGCTACTGGCCTATACCGCAGCTACAGCAATGCCAGATCCGAGCCATGTCTGCCAACTACACCACAGCTCATGGCAACACCAGATCCTTATCCCACTGATCGAGACCAGGGATGGAACCCTCAACCTCATGGTTCCTAGTCGGATTCGTTTCCGCTGCACCGCGACGGGAACTCCCAGAAACAGACTACTTCTTATAGCCAAGTCTGATCACTGAGGTGTATGGAGAGCAGAGAATTCGAGCGAAGAAAGTGCCAGGAGGATCTGCACAGGGGCTCCCATCAGGCTCTTCTGGTGCCACAAAGCATGGAAGAAATAGTGGGGTCAGAAAACCAGGCCAGCAAGAAGCTCTTACAAACCAAGAACATGGGCTGACAGAAGCTCTAGCAAAGGAAGGACTTCATGCTGAGTGGATCTTCTTTAGGAAACAAAGAAGTGGGGCTACAACAATCAGGCCTTAAGAGCAGGAGATGCAGTGTACCGTAAACATCCAAAGTTCAGAACCTACAGAAACAGACTGCTTGCTGTGTGACTTTTGGGTAAGCTACTTAGCATCTCTGGGCCTCTTTTCTCCTCAAAATGAGGGCTAATTATCCTCTTCATTTGAGTGTGATGAGGATTAAATGAGTCATGTTTGCAGAAGTCATAAACTGCTTTTCACACACCTTTTAATAAGAGCATTTTATAAATAGAAACTATATTTAAAAATCAAATTTCACCCAGAAGATCTAGGAACACTGAGCTCCAGTGACGACTCTAGAATTTTATTTTTTCTTTTTTTGGCTGCCCTGAGGCCTATGAAATTCCCAGGCCAGGGACTGCAGATATGAGTTGCAGTTGCGACCTTAGCCGCAGGTGCGGCAATGGCAGATCCTTAACCCGCTGTGCTGGGCTGGGGAATCAAACCTGTGTCTCGGTGCTCCCAAAACGCAGATGATCTCGTTGCACCACAGCAGGAACTCCAAGAATTCTATTTAGGAAAGGCTTAAGGGCTACGATTTGATTTGGAAAGGAGTGTGGTGGCCAGGGACTTGTCATGAGGTTGCGTTTGCACAGCAAGCAGTGTTTTTTTGGTCTTTGGGGGGGGGTTGTTTGTTTGTTTTTGCAGTGCCTGCAGCATGTGGAAGTTCCTGGGTCAGTGATCGAACCCGTGCCACAGCAGTGACAACACAAGACCCTTAACCTCTAGGCCACCAGGGAACTCCAGGCACATTGTTTTTTATGTAGATTGTTCACTAAAAATTAATTTTAGAATGCAACATTTTATGAAGGTGTTTTTGTTCAAATTTTATTTAAAATTAAGAAAAAAATCAATTGTCCAAATCAAACAGTATTATACATATGTCGCAGTTTGGGGCATCTTGGAGGCGGGCGAGTCAGCACTGGGCAGGGAATGAGGGCTTCCTGACCAAAGATGATTATTCTGTTCTCCCACAGCACTTGAGTACACCCTTGCCATACAAGGTGTATGTCTGCCACCTGTACATACCTTTGTCGTATGTCTGTCTCCCCTAGCAAACCACAGACCCTAGGAGAGAAGGTCCCGGTTACCCAGCCGTGAATGCGATGCACAGGAACGCTGCACTGAACTAGACGCTGAGGTCCAGCACATTAGAGGGAAGCCATCACCACGGAACCCTCTGAACACTGCCCCACATTCAGCTCACCGCTAAAGTCTGATATAAGAAAAAGTCTAAAAGCAACATAAAGCAAAAACAGAACAAACTCAAAGTGGCAAATTTTGGCCCCCACGAAGATTTACTATCTCAGACTCAGAACAAGCAGATCTTCTCTCGGGAACATCTACGGAGGCTCCCTGAAAGTCCTGCCTTTCCGGGGGGGGACGCGGCCTGGGCCAGAGCTGAGGCTCAATGGCTCCCTGAAGCACCAAGGGACCAGTTGTCCCTCGGTATATTCAGCTCTATGAGCTCAGCAAAGTCATCTCCCCCAGGGGTGACACAAAGCACACAAACGCATCCCAAGTGAGGCTGCAGCGAGGGGTGTGCGTGAGAGCAGGTAGGAGGGGGGCCCTCCCTCCAGAATCCCCACACAACAGCCCGAGCCCCTTCATCGGGGAGCAGAAGCACCACGCGGAGCTGCGAGAGGAGCGGCGCGGCTCCCGGGTCTTCCTTGGAGGCAACACTCCTCCTTCCCATCCCCTCGTTCCCGCCGCCCGCCTTCTGCGTCTCTCAAACTGCCTCCACTCCCACCTGCCCGCACATACAACGTTCAGAGACACCACACACACGTCCCAGATCTGAGAGGCTTTCCAGCTCTTGCTCACCACCTGAACATCTAGCCAGGACCCACGTTTTAGCTACAAGAGCTCTGAGTGCCATCTGTACAGAAGGCTGGGACGTGGAGAGCTCAGGGCTGAAGCTCTGTCCTCAGTGAGCCTAGAAGCTCTTGCTCAAGGGAGTTCCCACTGTGGCTCAGCGGAAATGAACCTGACTAGTAACCATGAGGATGCAGGTCCAATCTCTGACCTCGCTCAGTGGGTTAAGGACCTGGCATTGCCATGAGCCATGGTGTAGGTTGCAGACGTGGCTTGGATCTGGTGTTGCTGTGGCTGTGGTGTGGGCCAGCAGCTGTAGCTCCGATTAGACCCCTAGCCTGAGAACCTCCGCATTCCGTGGGTATGGCTCTAAAAAGACAAAAAGAAAAAAGAAAAAAAAGAGAGAGAGAGAAGCAACAGCAGTAGCAGCTATTGCTCAAGGTCAGGGAGAGGACAATCATTTCTTACTTTTGGACATCCAGTCTCTCTTCTGCCACTCCATCCACCACACTAGTCACCAGAACGACCTTTGTAAAGTATGAATCTAACTGTACCGATACACCTACTTAAAACCTCATGACTCCCCATTACCTGCAGGATAAAGCCCTGGCTTCCCAGCCTCACATTCAAGGCCTTTTACCACATGGCCATAGACTGATTTCCCAGTCGGAAGCCGTTCTCCCTCCCATCCAGACACCTACATTCCAGGGCCAGGGGTCAGAAAACTACGTCCGTGGGCCAAATCCAGCTTGCTGCTTGCTTTTGTAAGTAAAGTTTACAGCCACATTCATTCATTTATGCACTTTTGATAGCTGCTTTCAGGCTTCAAAGGCAGAGTCGCATAGTGACAGAGACTATAGGGCCAGCAGACCCTAAAATACCGACTACCTGGCCCTTCATAGAACAAGTTTGTCAGTATCTATTTCATATACGTCAAGTCACTCCAGCCTTCTTGAACAAGCCATCTATTATACTTCTAAGCCTTTACACAAGGTGCTGCATTTAAAATATTTCTCATCTACGGAAGAAAAAGTCACGGCCTCTCTGAAGCTTTCCAGACCTCCTCCGAGCCAGTTAACTGCCTACCCTATTTGTTCTCTTAGTTCTCGGGGTATATACACATCTATGACAGCACTTATGCCATTATACCACAATTACTATTTAATTACCCCCTTTAACTCCACCTAAGCAACTCAAATACAGAAAGTGCATTTTATTTGTCATTTATCTCTTAACCCAGCACCTTGCCAATTCCCTGGAACACCTAAATGAACCATTAATTTAGCTCTGTAAGCCTACCTCCAAGCACAGAGCCTGGCACAGAGTGGGCTGTGTGGTTACCAAATAACCGAATGAGTGTCTCTCACTTAAGCTTGCCCTGCAGCACCCAGAAGAACGCTTAGCTTACAACAGGCAGTCAATGCATATTATTATGTCTACTATACAGAAGAAAGAAAAGTCCCCAGATTGCCAGCCAATCTAAAACAAAGGCAGTCAGCTAGAGGCCGAGAGGTTACACTGGGCTGGATTCAGTGTAACAGGATGGTTTAGAGTTTGAGTCCAGAGCCAGGCTGTCTCGGTTTGAATCCTGGTTCCACCAATTACCTTCACTGTTTCAGTCACATCGTTTGTAACACAGAGATAATAGTACAAAACTTCATGATACCCTCATGTTTAGGGTATTATAAATGGATTGATTCATATGAGGAATTTAGACGAGTACCTGGTACCAAATAAGCTCTCCAGTATGTGAGCCGAGCTCCTAAGTATTAATGCGTTTCACACGCCATAAGAGGAGCACAGAGATACTAAGAACACGCAGCGCTGGGACACTGTGACAGTGATGCGGGCCTCTCCTGTGTGGACGAGACACACAGAGGAGGTAGAAGACAGCTCTTTCCTAAGTGCCTGTTACATAAAGGCCCCATGCCAAGATGTCAGTAACAGACGAGGCACTGCAATCTCCTGACCTCTAGGGCCCTTTCCATTTACTCTAACATTCTTACTTTGAAAGCTTTTAACTCCATTGAAACTGAAATTTCACAACCTTGGCAGGACCCTGCCTGCCTCCTTTGCCACATCAACTGCCACTTCCTGCCATCCCTGATGATAAAGAACTGTCCGAAGTTCCCTGAGAGTTCCAGGCTCCTGACTAGCCTCGTGTCTTTGCACACACTAGTCCCTCAGCTAAAACACTCACCTTCTCTTGATTATTCCTGGTCCGATTGGACCCCTAGCCTGGGAACTTCCATATGCCTCAGGTGCGGCCCTTAAGCAAAAACAAACAAACAAAACTATAATGAGATACTATTTCTCATCCAGTAGGATGGCTATAATTTAAAAAATCAGACAATAGAAAGTGATTAGTGAGGCTATGGAGAAATTAGAAGCCTCATGCACTGCTGGCATGAATGTAAAATGGCTCAGCCTCTTTGGAAAACAATCTGGCAGGTACAAAGGGTAAACAGAGAGTTACCATATGACCCAGCAATTCCACTCCTAGGTACATACCCAAGAGAAATAAAAACTTGTGTCCACAAAAACCTGTACCATAGCAGCATTATTCATAACGGCCAAAAGGTGGAAACGACCTAAATGTCCAACAACCAATGAGTGAATAAGCAAAATATAGTGTCTATACAATAACATACTATTCAGCCATTAAAAAAGGAATGATGGAATTCCCGCTGTGGCTCAAGGGGTTAAAAACCTGACATAGTGTCCGTGAGGATGCAGGTTCGAACCCTGGCCTCGCTCAGTGGGTTAAGGATCCAACTAGCTCTGATTCAACCCCCAGCCTGGGAACTTCCATATGCCACAGGTGCAGCTGTACATCACCATCAGCATCATAATAATAATAATAATTAATTTTTTAAAAAAGGAATGAGGTTCTCATACATGCTACAACATGAAAAACATTATGCTAAGTGAACCAAGCCAGTCACAAAGGACCACATATTATATGATTCCAATACGAAATGTCTAGAATAAGCAAACCTTCATAGAGGCAGAAAGTAGATAGCCCACATTAAGAAACTGAAGACTAAAAACCCTATGATCCTCTCAACAGAAGCAGAAAGTAGATTAGTGCTGGGGGGACAGGAGGATAGGAGGTAACAGCTAATGCGTAGGGGTTTCTCTTTGAGGTGACAGAAACGTTCCAGAATGGACTCTGGTGATGTTTTGCACCTATCTGTGAATGCACCACAGCCATTAATCTGTACTTTTTAAATGGGCACATTATGTGGTATGTGAATTATATCCCAATAAAGCCGTTTTATTTTTTAATGGTGGGCCAGGCAGACTCTTTCTGTAAAGGTCCAGAGAGTAACTATTTCAGCCTTGGTGGGTCATACAGTCTCCGTCACAACTACTCAACTCAACTGCTCTTCAGGGAAAGCAGTCGTGGACAATAAATAAGTTAGACAGTGAATAAGCTAGACTGGCTCTGTGCCAATGAATTTATGGACACTGAAATTTGAATTTCATATAGACTTCACACATCACAAAATTCTTCTTTGGACTATTCCTCCTACTATTTAAAAATATAAAAGCTATTCTTAGTTTGCAGACTGTACAAAAACAGGAAGGGGTCATAGATTGCTGACCCTGGACTAAATGCACCAAATCCTCCCTCCATTATGGCTTCAGGTACCAAGGAAATCTCTCTCCCTTCCTACCCCGTGAACAAGGGTCAACTGTGATTCCCCTCTCAGCCTTCCCCCAACCCCACCATCCCTATGCATGGCTTTCCAAGACCCTAGGAAATACAAACCCAGCCAAGCACTCAACAGCGAAAACCACCTGGGCTCCATTTCCAAAACAGAACACCAACTCATACCAACTTGATAAAAGAGCTGAGGGCTCATCGTGTGTTCCCTGTAAACGCCACTCACTTTGGGGCACTGAATGGGTAGAGAAAAAGCCTTGGGAACAGAGAAGGTAGGAGAGTAAGATAAACTCGCACCCCCTCTTGAAGGACCTATAGGCTCTTAATCAACTCCAAGAGGGAGAATTCATGCTTATGCGTCAATGAGCAATATTTTAAAAGTCCTTAAGAACAAAGTCTTGTATTAGAGCATGACGGTACCCTAAGGGAAGGCAGAAGGAAGCAGTGAAGGCACGAGGGACTCTAGAAGCCTGGATCAAGAGGTGTCCATTCATTCATTCATTTGCCTAGCCAGTATTTAGGGATCTGCAACTGTGAAGCATGTCCTATGCTGGGATCTGAGGACACAGAGATTAATCAAACAAACTGAAATCCAACAACATATAAAAAAAATCATACACCACGACCAAGTGGGATCCATCCCAGGTTCACAAGGATGGTTCAACATATGGTAAATCCATCAACATCATACACCACATTAACAAAAGGAAAGCCAAAAACCACATGATCATCTCAATAGATGTAGGAAAAGCATTTGACAAAGTCCAACATCCATTCATGATAAAAACTCTTACAAAGGGTATAGAGGGAACATACCTTAACATAATAAAAACATTTACGACAAACCTATAGCCAATATAATATTCAATGGAGAAAAGCTGAAAGCCTTCCCACTAAAATCTGGAAAAAGACAAGGATGCCCACTCTCACCACTGTTATTCAACACAGTATTGGAAGTCCTAGCCACAGCAGTAAAACAAAAGAAATAAAAGGTATCCACATTGGAAGAGAAGAGGTAAAACTGTCACCGTATGCAGATGACATGATACTATATATAGAAAACCCTAAGGACTCAACCCAAAAACTACTCAAACTGATCAACAAATTCAGCAAAGTAGCAGGATATAAGATTGACATTCAGAAATCAGTCTCATTTCTGTATACTAACAATGACATATTAGAAAAGGAATACAAAAATACAATGCCTCTTAAAATTGCACCCCGGAGTTCCCTTTGTGGCTCAGTGGTTAACGAATCCAACTAAGAACCATGAGGTTGCGGGTTCGATCCCTGGCCTTGCTCAGTGGGTTAAGGATCTGGCTATGCCGTGAGCTGTGGTGTAGGTCGCAGATGTGGCTCGGATCCCGCTGGCAGCTGCAGCTCCCGTTAGACCCCTAGCCTGGGAACGTCCATATGCCGCGGGTGCGGTCCCAGATAAGGCAAAAAGACAAAAAAATAAATTGCACCCCAAAAAATCAAATACCTCAGAATAAACCTGACCAAGGAGGTGAGAGACTTAGATGCTAAGAACTATAAAACATTAATCAAGAAAATTAAAGAGGATGCAAAGAAATGGAAAGACAGTCCATGCTCCTGGGCTGGAAAAATTAATATTGTAAAAATGGCCATACTACCCAAAGCAATCTACAGATTCAGTGCAATCCCTATCAAATTACCCAGGACATTTTTCACAGAACTAGAACAAAGCATCCAAAAATGTATATGGAACCAGAAAAGACCCAGAATTGCCAAAGCAATCCTGAGAAACAAAAACCCAGCAGGAGGCATCACTCTCCCAGACTTCAGGCAATATTACAGAGCCACGGTAATCTAGACAGTGTGGGTCCCCAGAAGACTAAGCTGAGTGGGTGCAAACGCGAGGCCCAGAGGAGAGAGGGGTATCACTCAGGGCCACACCACTGCCCTCCTCCCGCCAGAAACCAGCAGGAGGCCCCTGCAGTGTTGTCAGGCTGGCTATTGGATTAAGATGGCGGAATAGAAGGACTGGAGCTCAACTTCTCTCCCAAAAAAACAACAAAACTACAACCAAATGCCAAGCAACCTTCAACCAAATGGACTATAAACTTCCAAAAAAAGATACTCTGCTCCGGAAGACAAAGCGGACACCACATCAAGAGGTAGGAGGGGCGATTACGCGATAGAAGCAACCCCATACCTCCCGGGTAGGAAGCCCCACAGACTGGAAAGTAACTGCATCACAGAGACTCAGCTACAGGACTGAGAGTTCTGAGCCTCACGTCAAATCCCCACGCCTGGGGATCTGGCACAGGGAGAAAGAGCCCCCGGAGCATCTGGCATTGAAGGCCAGTGGGGCTTGTGTGCAGGAGCTCCACAGGACTGGGGGAAACAGAGACCCCATTCTTGAAAGGCACACACAGACTTTCACGTGCACTGGGTCTCAGGGCAAAGAGTCTCCATAGGAATCCGGGTGGAACCTTACTGCAATTCTTGGAGGATCTCCTGGGAAAACAGGGGTGACTGTGCCTTGTTGTGGGGGAAGGGCATTGGAGGCGAAGCTCTCAGGGACATTCAGCAGCCTGCATTTCTCTGGAAGGGGCCATTTTTGGGAAAATCTGGTCCCTCCCATCAGCGCTGAGAAGCCCCAGGCCAAACAATAATCCAGGTGGGATCTCAGCCCCACCCATCAGTAAACAGGCTGCCTAAAGACCCCTCAGGCACACAGCCAGCCTCTAATCTCATCCAGAGACAAAGCCCCATCCATCAGAAGGAGAGGAATCAACCACATCTACCAATGAGCAGGCATCACTCCCTCCCATCAGGAAGCCTACAGCAAGCCCCCTCCATACCAACTTTAGCCACAGGGGAGGCAAACACCTGAACTAAGGCTACAACTCTATTGTCGACACAAAGGGCACCGCACCACAAACCTACAAAAATGAAAAGACAGAAAACTCTAAGATAAGGGAGAAAGAGAAAAGCCCAGAAAAACAGCTCAGTGATGAGGAGATTATCAGCCTCCCAGAAAGAGACTTTAGACTGTTGATGCTGAAGATGACGCAAGGCATTGGAAATAGACTGGAGACAAAGATTTATAATTTACAGGAAACACTGAGCAAAGAAATACAAGCTGTAAAAATTAAACAAGAAGAGATGCAAAATACAATAACTGAAATAAAAAATTCATTAGAAGTAGCCAACAGTAGAATACAGGAGGCAGAAGAACGAATCAGCGAGGTGGAGGACAGATTAGTGGAAATCACTAATGCAGAAGAGAAAAGAGATAAAAGATTGAAAGGAAGTGAGCAGAGTCCCAGAGAACTCTGGGATAATGTTAAACGCACCAACATTAGTATTATAGGGGTGCCAGAGGGAGAAGAGAGAGAGAAGGGGACAGAAAAAATATTCGAGGAGATTATAGCCGAAAACTTTCCTAATATGGGAAAGAAACCACTCACTCAAATCCAGGAAGCGCAACAAGTACCATATAAAATAAACCCAAGGAGGAACACCCCAAGACACATATTAATCAAAATGACCAAAATTAAAGACAAAGAGAAAATATTGAAAGCAGCTAGGGAAAAGAAACAAATGACATACAAGGGAACCCCAATAAGGTTATCAGCAGATTTTTCAGCTGAAACCCTGCAGGCCAGAAGGGAGTGGCATGATACACTAAATGTGATGAAAGGGAAAAACTTCCAACCAAGATTACTTTATCCAGCAAGGCTCTCATTCAGATTAGCCATCTTGTGAGAGGAGACAACAAGAGAATAAGGGAAGAAAAAAAGAGCAACAAAAACCCCAAACAGTTAATACAATGGCAATAAGAACATATATATCAGTAATTACCTTAAATGTTAATGGACTGAATGCCCCAACCAAAAGACATAGACTAGCAGCATGGATACAAAAACAAGACCCATATCTATGCTGTCTTCAAGAGACCCACTTCAGTTCTAGAGACACATACATATTGAAAGTGAGAGGATGGAAGAAAATATTCCATGCAAACGGGGATCAAAAGAAAGCCAGAGTAGCAATACACGTATCAGACAAAATAGACTTTAAAATGAAGAACATTTTAAGAGACAAGGAAGGGCACTACATAATGTTCAAAGGAACAATCCAAGAAGAAGATATAACTATTTTAAATATCTATGCACCCAACGCAGGATCACCACAATCTATAAGGCAACTGCTAACAACCTTAAAAGGAGAAATCAACAATAACACCATCATAGTGGG